>JAVTVY010039975.1:0-195845 GCA_036873755.1 Hanleya hanleyi | reverse complement strand
CTTTCGCTACAACTTGTACTAATGACGTCACCAATGACGTCACAGATGCTGTAAATATCCCTGAAATCAGGGTCTATACTCCGAGAGCTACAACATGACACCCACACGACGCATTCGCAACGCGGATGGTCCATCTCTACACCAAATACCTTCCTGCACTGCCCCAAAAGGCTCACTTTCGCTAATACTCCTACCGATGACGTCATCGATGACGTCACAGATGCTTCGGACATGCCTCAATTCGGATTGTACACCCCGAGAGCTACAAAATGACACCTCACACGACGCATTCGGACTAAGGATGGTCCATCTCTACACCAAACTCACCCCCACGCACCCACAAAATGTCCACTTTCGCTACTACTCGTACCGATGACGTCATCAATGACGTCACAGATGACGCGGACATCCCTCAAATCGGAATATACACCCCGAGAACTACAAGATGACACCTTCCAGGACGCATTCGAACCGTGAATAGCCCATCTCGACCCCAAATACCTTTATGTACTGCCCGAAAATGGCCACTTTCGCTACTACTCGTACCGATGACGTCACCGATGACGTCACAGATGACGCGAACATCCCTCAAATCGGAATGTATACCCCGAGAACTACAAGATGACACCTTCCAGGACGCATTCGAACCGTGAATAGCCCATCTCGATCCCAAATACCTTCATGTACTGCCCGAAAATGGCCACTTTCGCTACATGCCACCGCGCATGCGCAGAATGCCGATATTTCAACCCCACACCCAGTCCATCAGATGCCCCTTCACGAATGCTTCACATCGATACCTCACTCGACCCCATTGGTCCATTAGGGGCTCCCCTAGCTCCAAAACGTCTATTTCCATACCCTTCGGCCACCGCGCATGCGCAGAATGCCGATAGTTCAACCCCACCCAGCCCATTAGATGCCCCTTCACATAAGCTTCACTTTGATACCTCACTCGACCCCATCGGACCCTTAGGGGCTTCCCTAGCTCCAACACGGCTATTTTCATACCCTTCGGCCACCGCGCATGCGCAGAAGGCCGATAGTTCAACCCCACACCCAGCCCATTAGATGCCCCTTCACATAAGCTTCACTTTGATACCTCACTCGACCCAATCGGACCATTTTATCTAGGGACTAGATACCTCACTCGACCCCATCGGACCCTTAGGGACTTCCCTAGCTCCAACACGGCTATTTTCATACCCTTCGGCCACCGCGCATGCGTAGAATGCCGATATTTCAACCCCACACCCAGTCCATCAGATGCCCCTTCACGAATGCTTCACTTTGATACCTTACTCGACCCCATTGGTCCATTAGGGACTCTCCTAGCTCCAAAACGTCTATTTCCATACCCTTGGGCCACCGCGCATGCGCAGAATGCCAATAGTTCAACCCCACACCCAGCCCATCAGATGCCCCTTCACGAATGCTTCACATCGATACCTCACTCGACCCCATTGGTCCATTAGGGGCTCCCCTAGCTCCAAAACGTCTATTTCCATACCCTTCGGCCACCGCGCATGCGCAGAATGCCGATAGTTCAACCCCACACCCAGCCCATTAGATGCCCCTTCACATAAGCTTCACTTTGATACCTCACTCGACCCCATCGGACCCTTAGGGGCTTCCCTAGCTCCAACACGGCTATTTTCATACCCTTCGGCCACCGCGCATGCGCAGAAGGCCGATAGTTCACCTCACCCCCCACCCAGCCCATTAGATGCCCCTTCACATAAGCTTCACTTTGATACCTCACTCGACCCAATCGGACCATTTTATCTAGGGACTACTTTTTCTCCGCGGAAGCTTTTTTCCGAGACCGAATCACCGCCAAAACCACGGCCAAACCGCATCACCGCGCATGAATGCATTTTTTTTTTTTTTTGCCGGAACTTTTTTTTTCTGCCGGAACTATGCACTCATTGACCTTTGGTGAGAGAGAGAGAGAGAATTATTAGGTTTAGCGTCACATTCAGCAATCAATATGTCACCTCAGCTGTCTGGATAGAGATCACGACACAAAAACTGGCCGCCATCTTGTCCCACCTCCCACACGACACAAAAAACCAGCCGCCATCTTAACCCACCTCCCACACGACACACAAACAGGCCGCCATCTTGTCCCACCTCCCACACGACACACAAACAGGCCGCCATCTTGTCCCACCTCCCACACGACACACAAACAGGCCGCCATCTTGTCCCACCTCCCACACGACACAAAAACCAGCCGCCATCTTGTCCCACCTCCCACACGACACACAAACAGGCCGCCATCTTGTCCCACCTCCCACCACACAGGCCACGCCCCCTCATCACGCATGCGCACCCCCTCAATTGTGACGTCAAAACACACAAATTGACCTCTATGACCTCTACATCCGGGGGGAAAGGACGTTTAAATGCATGCTGTATACTACTCTCGTTAAATGGTAGCGTACAAGCTGTCCGGCCACGGTCCCTGCCGGCACTAGTCCTTGCCAACTAGAGATTCACTTCGGCCTGTCACCTTGTCTGGATCGAGAAAGTAGGAGAGTGTAGAGACAACCAAGGCTGATATAGAGTTAAATGATATGCAATAATATTCAGTTAAATATACAGGATGATCGTGGTTAAAGATGTAAATGTGTACAGCTATCATATACACGCGCCGCGTAAAGGGTGGCCTGGTTGCTGGCCCTTTCCACACGGTATGTGATCGTAGGGGCGGTCTGGCTGCTGGCCCCTCTTTCGGTATGGAATGTCGTTGGAGCGAGGCCAAGGATAGCAGCTCGACGTCCTTCCTTCTCCCGGCTGTTGGAGCGAAGCTATGGATATAGCGGCTCTCTTCTCTCTAAGGTAGGTATATCGTCCCCAGAAAACGTCGTGGCTTCCCACCGTGGATATGACCGTCTTCCCCTTACAGGTACGTATGGTCCCAGAGATTGCTCCGTCTTCTCACCGTGGATACGTCTGCTTCTCCTTGTGAGAAATCCTTTCCACAGGGAGGTTCGTCTTCCCATCGTGGATATGTCCGTTCTTCCACAGTTGTAACCTGTCTTGCGAGGATGCTTCCGTATCGTCTTCCCTCCAAGGTAAGTATATCTTTCCCAGAAAGTCCCCTGAATGTGTCGTGGCTTCTCACCGTGGATATGACCGTCTTCCCCTCGCAGGTACGTATTTTCCTAGAGATAGACTCGTCTTCCCGCCGTGGATACGTCTGTTTACCTTATAAGTATGTATTCCCTTCTGCAGGTCGGTTCGACTTCCCACCGTGGATACGTCTGCTTCTTCTTGTAAGAATTCCACTCTACAGTTAGGTTCGTCTACCCACCGTGGATACGTCTGTTTTCACCTGGTGTGTACGTATCACAATGCCACTTCTTTCGTGTGATTATTATCTCACCCTAGGTTGGTTCGTCTAATAACCGTGATCTTGGCTGACTTCTATCCAGGCGTAGTCTGGCTTGCGAGGATCCTCTCCTCAGGATGTACCCGGCTAGATGATGTGGTCTAATATTACGTCTCTGGCAGCGAATCTGTCTGTAACAGTTTTGAGGTGCTGCTTCGGTGGCGCGCTCATAGGCACCGTAAACGGCCCAGACTGAGGTACTCACGACGACCGATAAAACTGACTTCCTTCAACGTCCCAGATCTCATCAAAATGCCCTGCTTCCCCTCACAGGTTGGTACCAGTTTTTTGTCACCCGTTTCACGGTGAGAACGCTCTCAGACAGCGTTATGCCTCCACCGTGAACACTTCAGGGCCCCCAACACATAAGCTGGCTTGTGAGAGTGACTTCTTCCTTCGAGCTCCAATCAGGTAGATACAGTTGGATCCTAGATATCGCCAGTGCGGTATAGTGCTTCCATGTATCAGCAGTCCAATTCCATAAACCTTGGAATAATACCAGTCGCCCGAACGCAGCCGAGCATTCGCCGACAACACCGCTGCTCAATACCCTTCACGAATACAACAGACACTGGACTTCCTATATTCCCTCTTCTTCGTTCAGCACCGTCCACTGATTACACGTCTCCGCATGCAATACACTGTTCAGCCTTTATGCCCAATAGAAGAGCATAGATACCTGGTTGCAGTTCAGATCCGAAGTGATTTCCATGCCTGATCTCCGTCTTTTATACACATCAGACCATGTACATGTAACGTCTAGTTGCCCGTATGATCAATCACACTTTCCCACAGCGCCATCTACACTTTGCAGTCAAAGACAACTCACACCATTGTACAGTTTAGGAACGATAACTCCAAGCGTTATCACAAAGCAGACTTTGGGGAATTCCCGACTTGTAGTTTCACTTTCGTTACTGCCGATCATATCGCCGTATATTGTTTGCACAGTTTCTTTGTCAACGAGGACATTATGCAGTATTCTCTGTTGATATCACAGACCAAGAATGGACACAAATACTTGAAGGTAAGTTCATTCAGTCATATATCCGTCCTATACCCGTATTTATGTTGAGCGTTGTGGCATCATGTAGAACCCGATTTTCGTCACATTTCCGGGTTGGCGTGCACTCTTCATTTCAGACTTGCGCATCGATTCGGGCTTGTGTTTAGTCCTGATTTAAGGTTTAGGGGATACCAAAATTCGTTACACCACCCACGCCTTCGAAATATCGGCGCCCTCGCCGAGGCTCGGTCACGCTTTTTGTAGTTTAATAAACACACAATCACATGGGGGGTACCGTGGTCGGTGTTGTTCTCACCAGTCCATCTCCCCCAGAGTTCCTGGGACATGGCGGCGTCCTCACTGCGGCCTGCAGGAACCGCCAAGCCGAAGGCAATCTCTGTATATCGCTCATTATGTTTCACTGTTCTTGATTGATGCTGATTCTTGGGGCCATGTACAAGTAACCATCAGACGCAGTTACATCCCTCATACCGCTGTTCTTCATCTTCTTGCCTTTGGCTAAGGACTCTTGTGATGTGGGCCTCTTGGTTCGTGTTTCACTGCTCATGGTTACTGGCCATGGTGATCTGCGCCAAGGAGTCCTCTTCGTCGTATTAAGCTGAGTTATGTGCACCTGAATCAGAGATGGGAGTATCACCGGACGATGGAAGCGTAGTCCACATTCCGTTGTTTTCATCTGTTTCGCTGTTGATGAACAAGGGCTAAAAGATATAGGAAGCGAAAAGATGTTAATCTTGTTACCTCCCCTATATATGTAATGCCCCTTCATAACCCCTGTCTGTGTGTCACTGATGATTGAAGGTAGAACTTTTCTAATTTTGTTGGCGATGCAACTGGAAATTATTTTGTAGTCCACGTTTAGTACGGATATAGGCCTCCGAGTTTTTAAGATGCTTTCTAACTTTTCCATCTTTTGGTAGGCAAGTAACAAGCAGAAAGCAGAAAGGCCCCAATCTCTTTCCAGAAGAACTTGTAGAATTCGCTTGAAAACCGTCTGACACCGGTGTTGTAACGTTTTTCATATTTTGTAACGCTTCTTCGCATTCTACTAAGTATGTTTACAAACAATACATGTAATTCAAGTTTTGGATACATGTTTAGGATGTTAAACATTGAACATATGTAAAGATTTTTTTTAATGCGGACTTGTGAGGTGAGCACAAGCTCATACAAAGACAGTAAGACGTATACTTTTTTATAACTGACAATTATTTCATATTTGGCGCACTACACAGAAGTTATGAGAGTTGTTGAAGTGACATCACACTACTAAGCTCAAAAAACTAATTGATTATTTTTTATAGAAGCTATTTACAGCGCATATTACTTCAATCACTTCTGCAAGCGTACAATTCAAAAAGTGTTAATCTAATCTGCAGCTAAAAGTTACAATTCAGTATACAAAACTTACAAGTAATACTAATGTTACGTATATGATAATAATATCTCATCGCTCAGTGAACAACAGGTGACATGGTGACCATCGTTTAATAAATTGGTCCCAGTCTGCTCTCTTGTTACTGATATATTTCTCCAAGTAATATGTACTCTTTAATTCATCTTTTATATGCTGAACAGCCATTCCACCGTGACTCGCGTGACATAGTCACTCAGTTATTTTGTTCAGAAATATTTAATACTCACTTTTTTCAGTTAGTGTGTTAATTTTATATCAATCTTAACCAAGACACTTACAACACAGGGAACAAAGGTAATAATGCTGGCCAAGAAAGTACCGAAATAATAAAGCAAAGTGCGTGACTCGCGTGACAGGCACGAAGACACTCGTCTCACCCGTTCATACAAGCGCTAAGATTTGTTGCCCATTTTATGACTAAGTCCTTAATGGAGTACAGGTAACACTGGAGGGGTATATCCAGAACATCAACTGAGATGCTCAAGAAATTTGAAGTGTATCTCTTTAGTTTGGTGTACATGGAATGATGTGACCCGTGTAACACAAAACATTGTGACTCGCGTGACATTAACTCTGATCTGAAAAGGAAACATGCAAACTGCTTTCAATAATGGAACTAATGTAGGGAAAATCTGCCACATGACATCTAATCCTTATATTATAACTTTGAAGTTTACTCAGTCCCATCAAACAGTCTCAGAGAAACCATCAATTGAAATAAAGTGTCTGTGCCAGGCACACTCAATGCTGCATCTCTTGCTTTTTGGAGACTGTCATTGGTGAAAGCTGTGCTCTGTTATTCACTAAATCTGGACGAGGCATCTCACATAAGATGTCATCAACTGGTTGCCTCTAACACTCAGTATGAAGAAGCAATGGGTATGTGACTCGTGTGACAAAGATAACGTGACTCGCGTGACACAAAGTTAGGGAACATACTGCATTAATTCAAACTTGCGAAGGAATTTTTTTTTGCTGGAATCTTAGACATATACTGCAGTAGACGTCTTTGATATATGGTTAAAAGTTCCAACTTCTGTTTACTGGTGGGTAAGAAATAAAATACTTAAATTTGTGACACGCGTGACACCAAATAATAAGGAGAATTACAAACATCAGACACTGAAATCACAATAAATATCTGGTCTGTTCTGTGGCTGCAGCAACACTGCTTCTACTGACCTACATCACACAACAGGAGTCAGCTGTCTGACCTAGAAATCATTGGAAATTTCCACTGTGTTGCAGTAGATAGGCACTGATGCCCGGAGCCTGTACTCAGTCACGCCTACTTCCCCGGGGGACCAAAACAAGAGTACTTGGTGCCCAACACCCAAATGCTTTATATATTTTTAAACTTGGAATATTGGTGACTCTAAAAATATAGAATGACAGCCTGGATGATACATTTGAAAAAATGAACTTGATGTGCACTTAGTGTGGAATGGCTGTGTAGATTTGGCAGCTCTTTTTTAACCTTTTGTCTATATATATTAAATTTAGCAGCGGTCACTAAGTTGTTGAAAATTTTGTCTCTTGGGTTGGTCAAACCTAATATAACATTCCATGGATTAACTTGTAAACGTATATTTGCTTCTGCCACGAACCATTCCTTTAGATGCTGCCATAGAGGTCTGAACTTAAGGCATCCCCAAAACAAGTGGTAAATTGATTCCGGTTCCCTTTTGCAGAAAGTAGAAAGTTCATCCTGTTCTGGGTCAATTGTTTTCATGAATGAGTTAGTAGTCAAGATTCTATTGACTATACGATACTGGAATCACTTGAGTTTCATGTCACCAATGTTGTTCACTGATCGATTGATCATACACCATTCTTTAGAGTCATATTCAGTGCCTAGAGTGGTCTCCCATTTGATATTCACACTGGTCTTCATGAAACTACTAGCCATAAGAATATTATAGAAAACTCTACATCCTGATTGTACTTTTATCAACGGAAAAATATTTGGTGGAATAAATGGTGCTTGTATTTCGCCTGAAAATTCAGTCATATTCAATTTATTTGCTGTTCGTTTTATTGCCGATATAACGGAATGGAATTCCTAAAACTTGATATTTGTTGCCAAGTATATTTCCTCGAAAGTATCATAGCTGATAAATGTGTCATTTCGTATCAAGTCATTAACAGATTTTATGCCATGGGCGAGCCATTTGTTGTAGAGTATAGGTTGATTATTGATCGTAAATTTGTTGTTTTGCCAAATTATTTCCCTTTTAAATGCAATATGATCAGGTTCTTTGTAAATCACATTTTTTTGAAAAGTGGTCCCACGCTGTATTTACATGGGTCCAAAAGGGGTTTAATGAGCTGTTTCCAAGAATGGAATATCTGGCACTTGCCGCAGCAAGAACTTCACCGGGAGCATATGACACCACTTACATTTTTTATTAATTCTTTGTCTCAGCCATGATATTTTCTGAGCTCGGATAGTGTTAATAATTGAAGGAATATTCATTCCACCATCTTTAAAAGGTTTAACTGATTTAACTCTGGCTATCTTGTCTGGCTTACTAATCCAGACAAACTGAAAACATTTTTTTTTGTAGTTCATCAATCAGATTTTGAGACGGATCAGGCAGTGACGAAAATAGGATATTTAGTTTTGGTAATATTAACGATTTCAAAACCGTTATTCTTCCTAAAGGCGTCGACATTCTTCTTAACCATATTTTCATCAGCAGATCTATAGTTTTCAGTTTGTCTTTGTAGTTTCGCTCCACCAGTTCGGCCTTATTTAGAGTGAATATCATACCAAGAAGAGAGAACGAATCTTGCCTCCAGTCTAACCGCCATTTCGTTTTATAGACTTTATTAGATCTCTTCGCTGATCCGATTCAAATGATCCTTGTTTTTCGGTATTGATGTTTAGTCCTGAAAACTGAGCAAAACGGTCTAGGTCCTCCAGACAGGCATCGAGACTTCTCCGTGATCCATCAAGAAAAACGGTTGTATCATCTGCATACTGGGACAATATAAACTCTGTATCCCCCAATTTCAGTCCTTTGACCTTGTCGTTATTTCTTAGCATAATCGCTAATATTTCAGCACAGAGCAGACAAATATACGGAGAGAGAGGATCCCCCTGACGCCAACCCCTTGACAAGGCGAAAAGGCTTGAAGCAAAACCATTTACTAGAAGGCACGATTCTGTATTTTTGGTGAAAATTTCTACTCACTTTTTTATAGATGGACCAAAGTTAAAGAAACCTAGGACTTTCTGAATGAAGCTCCAGCTAATAGTGTAGGCTCATTTGTCATGAAAAAAAAGCTCGTGTATTTTTTTTGGTAAAAGCAAAAGCTCACTTGATTTTGTTCAATGATACTATAAAGACAAAGAAAAATTAGGGTGGCATTTTTTCTGAGCATTGTAGCGGCCCGAAATCCAAGATGGCCGCCATAATAGCAAAACGGCCTAAAGTTGACGCAAAAATTAACATGATGTGGCTTAGATATTTTTTCAGCATGTACTGTTTGGAAAATTGTATACAGAGGTGACCATAATAACAATAACTTCCACCTGACTAGTAATATTTTTATTTTGTACACTTCAGACAAAAGATGGACTATGTATTTCATTACAGCTGCCAGAAAATTGACGTTCGAATCCAGTCTTCGCCAGCGGTTGTTCTCATTAGGTTAAAGGTTCCACTTGTCAATTTTATGGTGTATGGTGTATATACAAACATATTTTCTTCTTCTTTTGCAGGCTACCCCCACAGCATGCACAGCAACCATAATAAACAAAATTAGTTCATTAATGGTTTTCCAGGTACCTCTGATGTCGTTATTTGATTGATTGAATTTTAGTTCGTAGTAATTTGTGTTTGCAAGTCCTAGGATATGGTTTAGTTCACTCCTGCCCCACCGGATTCACAATAAATCATAACGCGTACTACAAAATATCGTATAGACAACTCTCACCAGGGCTTCATGGCGAAGACATGGGATGAAGAGGCACGTCTACCTCAAGTCTAAAAGAAGTCTAAACCTGTTACCTATCCCTTCTAGCCTATAGCTCGGCTATAAGCCTGACACTAAGCTAAATCGCCTACATAGAATCTTTAAGGCTAACCAATCTGCTCTAATCCTTCAAGGCTACCACACATATATCTCGACTACTTCTCACCCCCTTCATTTTTTTGCAGTGCTTCCTCTATGATCATTAACACATCAACGGCCCCAAATCTGCCATGTCAACCAACGTGGAATGATATATATGGTATATGCAGACAAATCAAAAAGAAATAAGGAATACTCAATCACAATCCAATCAAACACACCCAAAGACCCTCAGCAATTCTCCAATCCAGAAACTCACTGAAACAAATGAAAGTCAGTCCAAAGTGACACACGGTTGCTGCACACAATTCAAAAGAAATAAAGAACACCAATTACAATCTAATCAAACAATTTCAAAAACTCTCAGCGACCCTTCACCTCAGAAACTCACCGAAACAAACGAAAAACAATCCACACATCCTGTCCCCTACAAAACACCAAACCTGACACAAACAATAGTGTCAACTCCTCACGCTCAGCGATGCTCCACTTCAGAAAATCACCAAAACAAAAAAAAACAGTTCACAACAGTGTGTCCAAACTTGACACCAAAAATAACCCACAGTGTCAACTTCTCAGACCCAGAAAATGAAAAATATTTAAACATGTGCATTGCTCAAGTTCAAAATAATGAAACACATTCATGAACCAAATGCACACGTGTTACCGCAGTCAACACGCTCCAGTGTGCTTATTCAGCTACATCCATTAGCGAAAAAGAACAAGGCCCATATCCAGAACAAATGCAACACGTGCTACCACACAGTCAATGCGTTGCAACTTCTCTGTTAATCTTGCACCATTTCAATTTACAATTAATTATGTATAGAGCACTAAAGAAACCCAAGGTGGACCTTGGGGGGAAAAATCAATTATCAATTGTGCCCGAAAACCAAAGCAGGCCACCGGTGTTCAAAATAAATAAACCTTCAATCAACACTGTCTCCCGTGCCTGGAGAAATGCAACACAGAATACAAACTGGATTGTTAATTATGTATTCTTTGTGATAAATACATGTCTTCAAATGATACTTGGTTTGTAATTACAAAATGCTGTTGGCTCGGTAATGTCTGCAGAGGTATACTAGTAGCCTACAATTCTGGGTGTGCGGCGCCATTTTCAAATTTGGCAGGTAGATCATGCATATAGCTTAAATTTGATGATTCCATTAGTTTCCTTGTCTCAAAAAACTTATATTTAGATACTTTATTTGTAATTGTATCATATATACTTGCGAAGATATCGCATTTTTGGTGTGCGCCGGCTAATGTGGACGCCATCTTGGATTTCATACCCTTAGAATGTTCAGAAAAAATGCCACCCTAATTTTTTTTAAAGCTTATGATACCTTCTTTCAAAATCAAGTGAGTTTTTGCTTTTACCAAACAAAATACACGAAATTACAAATGAGCCTACACTATAACGGAATCAAAGGCATTTCAAAATCGATCAAAAGTATTAAACCGCGAATATTTTTACTTTCTGTTAAGAACATTACGTCATATACTAACCGAGTATTTTCGCCGATGAATCTGCCAGTCATGAACACGGTTTGGTCTTCATTTATAATATCTGGCAATACTTTTTTGAATTCGCTGAGCGATAGCGCTGGAACAGATTTTATAGGTAACATTTAGTAGAGAAATATAGGGCGCCAATTATTTAACAAATGTTTTGGTTTTCCTTCTTTTGGTAGGCAGGTTATCACACCCTGCTTTTGTGTAAAAGAAAGTTCCCCCACATCATAGCTATAATTCAATGAATTGACAAGATAATGTCCGAGATTTCTCCAGAAGTTTTTTAGAAACTGCATGGTAAAACCATCTGAACCCGGGTGTTTCCCGTCATTTTTTATGTAATTTTAGTGATGCAAATATCTCGTCCGCAGAAGAATTTCCCTCCAAAGAGGGAATAGAGTTTTTTATAAAAACTCTTTGCTTCGTCCAAAATGTTACTTTGGTCAGTTAACATCTTTCCATCTTTAGTTTCTATCCTAGTTATCGCCTTATTTAGATAGTTTCTGTGCTCTAAATTTAGATAATACCTTGTTGGTTTTCCCCCCTTTTCAACCCACCTAGCCCTTACTCTAGTCATGATACCTTCAACTTTTATTTTATTAATTGATTACAATTCTTTATTACATTCATTGATTTCTCCTGCCAGCTCATTTTCTTCCTCCACTTCCCTTGAGTTGTCTAATTTTACGTGTAGTTCAAATATTTTATGCTTAACTCTTCTTCCTTTTTAATATATTCTTTCTTTTTATGGCTTGAAGATGAAATACTTTTACCTCTAATGTTTAGCAATATCATTTCCAGTAGTAATTGGTCATTAATATCACAAGTTACCGCATCTGTTTGATCTTCTGTATAGGTAGAATATTGCTGTACTGTTTCTTGAATTGTAGTTTTGACCAGCTGAACATATTCGATGTCTTTCAATAATGAGTTATTAAATTTCCAGAACCCCCTACCCTTTTTGAAATCATCAACTTTTAAGGACAGGAGAATTAGAGAATGGTCCGATCTGTAACTAGATTCGATTTCCGTCTTATTCACCATGTGAAAAATATTTCTGGAAATAACAAAGAAGTCTAGGCGATATTGCGTATTGGGATATTCTTTTGTCGCCAGGTGAACCTCCTATGTCCGGGGTTAAATTCTCTCCATGGATCTACAAGGTCCAAAATCTCTTTCATTTCCAAAACTGTTTGTCTAGCCTTTGGATGATTTATCCTAGAATAGTTGAAAGTATCCATTTCAGGATCTTGAATGAGATAACTCCAATCGGCACAGATGACAAAATGCAGGTTATTCCACCCTTCCAGTATTTCCTGGATGGTCGCAAAGAAATTTCGGGTGTTTTAACCTGCAAAACTAAGAAATTGCCATTCTTTTTATCCCTTTTTATTCTTAGGATTTGGAATTCAAAATTATTTGAAATGAGTATGGCTACCCCTCGCTACCCCTCTTCCGTTACTTTTATAAGAGCTGAAGTATGCGTCATAACCCCATTCAGATTTAATTTGCTTCTCCATTTTTGTAGTGAAGTGAACATCCTGGAGACAATATATTGAGCACTTATAGCTTTGTATATGCTGAAAGACATCTTTACGTTTTTGTTTCTCGTTAAGCCCTTGACAGTTGACGGAGGCAATATTTATCTCACTTGATGACATAATTCATGTAAAACACAATCATTCCATGGGAGACCACTCTTGCAGTAAGTGTCACAGGTTCACGGATCAGCTGTAACGATAATGGAAATATTATCTGATTGTACAAAAATAATTGGCCATTTAAAGCAAGACGAAGGTGAAATTCATATACGCTAGTAGACAATTCAACCATATTTACTAGAAGTGATAAGTAGCAGTCAAGATATGGGTATGTAATACACCAGTACATGAAGGGCAAACCAACTGTTCGTCCAGTAAGACGTCTGAGTAAGAGGGCTTCTTTGAACAATAGCTCTGACCAGTGTTGGGGCGACTCAATAAAATTGTGTTTTAAAATATATAGTCATAGTTCTCTGTTGGGTCACTGTCATTCATATCGGGGAGGCACATGGACGCTCTTATGTATGCGTATGCTTCATTAAATATTTCACTTTTTGATGTTCTCCTTCCGTGTTCTTGCAGACGTTGCTTATTTGAGGCATCTGTCACTTTCCCCCAGGCATTCATACATGTCCATGGAATATATAAATATATAAAATATCATTTTGACATGCCGGCATCTTGGATTTCCTATACATGTATATGTAAATGGAATATTTGTTGTCCGGACAATATCTTTTGACAGAATAGTTATCGATTGGTTGCAGCTTTGAACAGTGGATTCGTATAATGGGCGAGAGCATGGTTGGCATTGCTTTCACCAAGCTGCATCAGCAAATATGGCCGCTGACGCAATTTTGATTTCTCATACGTGTTCGTGGAACAATATCTTTGCTCTTCAACAGCATATATCGAAAGGCTCAGGGGGTTCTTCTCAAATGTGGTATGTGCATACAATACCACCGAATGTCGCTTCGGATAGTGCTTCGTCCACATACACTCACAGGTGGCGCCACCTGCATGGGGCTAAGTCCATCCCAAATTATGAAACAGTACAGTTGGCTTCTTTTTACAGGCCAATCAGCAAAGCAGCACACCTGCTCGAATGCAGTAAAGTAGGTAACCAGGTCAAGTTCAATTCAAATACCGATCGATCGACCGTGAGTGACTGCAGTAAGAAGTCTACAAGCACTACAGTGGGTGTAAATTATTGTAGAATTCAATATGCAGAAATTTAACAAAATATACTGCAATGTCATATAATCAACCGAGCAATACATTCTGAATTGCACTATCTCTTGAGTTTGTCTTATTTCTCTCTGTTATTTACCATGCATATTTAATGTATTTTGTTATTATTAGAGCCTTTTCTCTTGTTCCTATGTTCATACTGATTATAATTAGAATTTGACTTTATTCTCATCAATAGCGTTTATGTAAATACATGGTTGCATAGCATATGCCCACTTTGATATACATGTAGCAAATTTAAAGAAATGAATATTGGAATTCCTTATCTCCATGCCCCAAACTGATATACATGTATAATCAAACATCAAACAATGATTCTTTGCAAATGGCCAAATACGATACGGCTGAGTATAGTTATAACAGAACTGCGATGTACATGAATCACGCGATTCCTAACAAAATACATTCATAATATGTGACTTGGGCTTGTAATGAAAATGAAAACCCTTTTATCTAGATAAGAACACATCAAATATGGAAATAAAACGACACCGGGTCTGTGCGGATATTCCAGTATGTATACATGTGTGTGTTTTCATGTTGCATTCTTCATAGTCAAAATTGAGTTAACCTCCCCTTATACTTATCCTGCCGAAAACATCCATGTAATGATTATGATAAATCCTTCTCTCTGAATATTGATCTGTCAAGTGATAAAACAGAAACGGTCGGATACATGATTCTGATTGGTCGGATTTCCACACGGTAATAGAACGTCTAGGTATGAAGTGGAAACTTTAAGGGAGATTTCCCTCCGTTAAACTACACACTTAGCCCAGAAGGTGTAAATTACACCTCTACGGGGTGTAAATGGCTTGTCCCAGGGCTAACACCCTTTTGGGTGTGAATTAACACCCTCTCCGAAAGGTGTAAATTTACACCTTCGCGAAAAGGTATTAAGTTACACCTTTTTTGCTCACATTACACCTTCCATGGGTGTTCATTCACACCTTCTGAATAAAATTTGCACCTTCCAGACAAATTTATAAGCATATTTTGGGGGGAACCCAGGGGTGTTTATTTACACCTTTTGACCACAACTAAACCTTTCAGTGGTGTTAATTTACACCTTTTCAACACAATTACACCTTCTTTGGGTGTTCATTCACACCTTTTAGGCAAATTTGAATCATCTAGGGGTGCTAAAATACACCTTCTGGTGATCATTCCATCTTCCAGGGGTGTTAAATCACACCTTATTATTAAGAATTACACCTTTTGACTGAGATTACACCCTCTTGGGTGTTTATTTACACCTTTTGGCCGCATTTAAACCTTAGAGGTGCTAAAATACACCTTCTGGAGACGATTCCATCTTCCAGGGGTGTTAAAACACACCCATTTCGTGAGAATTACACCTTCAAAAGGTGTTAATTTGCACCTTTTTAGTGAGAATTAGTGGTGTTCGTACCACCCAGTAATGGCTCTTGTTCGAGGTACACAATAAGAACATTAACACAAAATATATGTATGATATATTTTATTAAGGAAATCACAAAAAGCACATTTACATTGGTCTTTTCATGTTAGCCCTCCCTGATATCATAGTTCACTCTCAATCCCTGGAAGCACAAAGTTCAAACGATTAAAAATACAAACATCCCAACCCAACCTAAATTGATCAGGTTATGTTCATGTCACTTATGCCTCCAACTTTCACCCGCCTACAGTCTGTGACCGAAAATCGAAAACTTTGAGAGTAGGGTATTACAGGTAACAAAAATGGCAATGACACTGGGTGGGGGAGTTGTTTGGGGGGGAGGGTGGAGTGGAGTGAGGATAACTGTCATGGAATGCTTTTGTACATAACCTGCTGGGGTGTCCTGGCCTCTGAGACCGAAAATCAAAAACTCTCAGAGAGTAGGGTATAACAGGTAACAAAAATGGCAATGGCACTTGATTGGGAGTTGAGGGGGGGGGGGAACAAGCGGTAAAATATACACATTAATATGTGTCCGAATGTTCATAACGGGTTTTATTAGAAGGCGACAATTTTTGGGACTACTTTCAACAGGGCAGCCACCTACTTTGCTTAGTTGTCTGTATTACTCAATGTTAAATGCCATAAGAATTGCCTGCTACTTTGGTGAATTGCCACCGACTTTAAAAGTTAATGAAACCCTTACAAAGTATGATAAAGAGTCATGGTTCAAGAATGTTTTTCTGTAAGTGAGAAGTAGCTCTTACTGCTCCTGTAACTTTGTCACCGTCCTGGTAACGGTAGGTCTTGGCCTTGTATAGGACAACTCCAGAAAAGGCAGTTCGAGTTATGTCAAGGAGTTGTTAACTTTCTCGTTGTAGCGTATATTGAAATCTAATATGCGGCGAGCAGGCATTTCAATCCCAGCAGGAGATCCGTTGTATCCAAAAGCTTCTGCTTCTCCACATAGACAGAGATGGTATCCGCGGTCTCCATATTGGAACCCTGGTGGACAATAATTGATGTCCTGGAGTTACCTGAAAGTAACATAAAAGATATATAAGCATATGGGATTGGTAGTATTGTTCAATCATAATCTTTTACCATCATGACCATTGAGTCTTCTGAATTATACGTTGAATGTCCAAAAACCTTTTATTCTGCCTGCGGATGTAGTAATAAATCATATCGTGTGTACAGGTAGGTGTCAGTTTGTACGCTAGACAGGCTTAAGAAATATCAAACCAGGCCAAATTCCAATTCGAACCAGCATCGCTCATTACTAAGTTATATATATTCATACAAGTAATATAGGGGAAAAGAGAAGAAATGCAGTTTCCGCCTTCAATGCCCTAGAGTTCTTACTTGTATACTCATCGACGTTGTATGTTAGATCTATGTGATTAGCATCAGGAACTATATCGATTACACTCGTGAAGAATTATTCACTTACTTCTTTTTGGATCAGCATGGTTAGGTCTTCCTTGAAATGGCCCACAATGACTGGCACCACGGCAATGGCCAGTTGATCTGTATGAGAAAAAGAATCCATATTAAATTAAATGATGAAAAATACATCTTGACAGTTCCATCCAGCCTCCCCGCCCCCATCATTTTGTTTTGCATTCAATGGTTGAAAAAGGCAGTTTCAGCTAATTATCTCCCTTTGATTTAAATTACAATAAACAACCCATTCAGGGATAAAATGTGTAAGAAAGTGGTATTTTTATTTGGCAAACAATTGTATGTCCAGTATAAAGTTTGTATGTCCAGTATAAAGTTTTTTAACCACGAATAGCTTTAATAATTATCATTATATTTCTTATCGTCTTATACATTAAAGTTCCATTTTTATTAACTGGAAATATACACAGAAACCAATAGTAAATTTATGTTTTGAAATGTCAATCTCACAATGTAAATGATACTTATCACCTTATACATTAAAGTTCCATTTTTATTAACTGGAAATATACACAGAAACAAAGAGTAAATTTATGTTTTGAAATGTCAATCTCACAATGTAAATGATACTTATCACTTTATGCATTAAAGTTCCATTTTTATTAACTGGAAATATACACAGAAACAAAGAGTAAATTTATGTTTTGAAATTTCAATCTCAGAATGTAATTGATACTTATCACTTTATGCATTAAAGTTCCATTTTTATTAACTGGAAATATACACAGAAACAAAGAGTAAATTTATGTTTTGCCTGCTGTAAACGGTGGACTGAATTAGGCTAATCGGATTATAAAGGCGCACGGTCGATCGTCTAGCCTCGCCAGGGTCCGGTTATTTCGGCGGTGTTAATAAATATATACGACTACTCCCCGTAGTTAGACCCAGACGGAGACTGTTCGCGACTGAACAATTAAATAAAAAACGGACAAGTGAAGTAATTTTCACATTCTTTTTGCGATGGTTCTAGACCTTTCCCCAAAATATTGGAGGACACAATAATACATACATAATACATCGATAATATTTCTAAAAGATTGAACTATATTTCACGTCAGTAACTTCATTAAATCATTCGTCTGATATGAGCTGCCTGTCCAGTGCCGACTGTATTACTGTATTGTATTTCCCCCAAGTGTCCGAAAAATCAATATTTAATCACTACCAAAACACAAGCCTTGTCCTTAACAGTAAAGGAGTTGTCTCCTCGGGGTTCTTCAGGGGATATCAAAGCTCATGATCCGAGAGGCGGACCTACCGAACTCACAGAGGCATTCTCAAAAAATATCCAAGCTTACGTTCCGCTATTATCTCACCTGGCCCCGACAAATCGGCCCCTCGGGTCAGATATCAAACTGTGTATGACATGAGCCCTATAATCCCTCGTATTATGTATAGGAGTCCCACCAGGGACGTCCCAGGGAGTACCGATATGGCCAGGTCGGTATATATAGCGGTAATGTTTTGAAGCCTGCATGTTTGAAGCCTGCATGTTAAGGGCGAAAATCACCCATGCCACAAATTTTTTGAAGATAAAAGTGAATATGAATATTTAAAGAAAAACTGGGAAAAAGACTCCGCCCCCCTCGGCTACACCGTAAATAACCTATTCCAAGAGCATGAAATACCCATCGCGCACATCTGCGACACAGACAAGATCACTAGACCCCCCTGGGAATTAGAGTCGCCCCACGTGGATACAAGTATTCACGACTACCTCACAAAGAAGGACAACCCACACTTTATAAGAGCCACCACTCTTGAATATATCAACCAAAACTGGAAAAACTACTTAAAAATCTATACAGACGGATCGAAAAACACAAGTAATAACACAGGATCAGCTTTTGTTATACCTGAGCTCAACATACAAAATGGTTTCAAACTTCCAGACAATATGTCTGTATACACTAGCGAACTGATTGCTATAATAAAGGCTCTCGAATGGATCATCGAGCACAAACCAATCCGTGCGGTGATACTCAGTGACTCCCTTAGTGGACTCACATCCATCCAAAATTCTATATCTGACAGTAGACCTGATCTCATACACAAATAGAATGTATATGTACACAAATACACAACGAGGGTATAGACGCCATTTTAGCATGGGTACCCGCGCATGTCAACATCAGAGGTAACGAAGCAGCCGACAAAACTGCCAAAGACAGTCTTGCTAAAACTACACACGATGTGCCAATAGGATTAGGATATAAAGAACTCAACACTATCATTAGACGAAAAATAGATAGCAAGTGGCAAAAGGAATGGAACGGAGAAGAACGTGGACGGTGGTTACATAAGATCCTTGATGGAGAGAAAAGACAAGCCCAGGGATTCCAGTTAGACAATAAACGTGATGACCGCATAATCACCAGATTAAGACTAGGCAAAACCGGACTTAAATCACATCTGTCCATGCTTCTGAAAAACACCTCACCACTCTGTACCGCATGCAACAATGTAGAAGAAACAATAGAACACGTGCTACTTGAATGCCCAATCCACAGCCAACAACGTGTGGCACTTAGAAACGAATTAAAAAAATTCAACACTCCCTTAACATTACCAGCGTTATTAAACCCTAAGCCCCCCATTAGAAATCAGGTATTCAAGTCCTTAATAAATTTTATCAAAACTGCTGGTTATTACTCCAGTATATAATACTACCGCCGTACATGCGCAGTCAGCAAATGTTTTTTTTTTTTTTTTCCAAATAATCAACTACTAGTACACCAAGTACTATGACACGATTTGATATAGGCCAAATCATTCTTCTGACTTCAACAAATGGTATGGTTGCAGGGGAGTTACCTTGATACTGAGGGCCGTGTGCACCATAGCCATACAAAACATTATGGCCATAATAAACTATCCATACACAACATCCGGCCAAAATGTCACAGACACATTTAGAAATAAAATAGGCATGGCAACAACGGAGTTACCTTGATACTGAGGGCCGTCTGTTCCACTGTCCTACAAAACAAACGATGGCCAAATCTAATTGAATTCATGACAACATTAGCACGGCCAAATTGCATATAGCGAGCAGTATTCGGCATAAAATATAGGAAATGGTGATGGCGGAGTTACCTTGATACTGAGGGCCGTCTATCTCATTGTCCTACAAATTCTTTATGGCCATCAAACGATAATGCATACAGAAATAATACAGAGCCGTTTATTTGTGTATTCACCTAGTACTGAATCTATCGAAATGTTTAGTTATTTATTCATTTGTTTATCTATTTACTCACTTAATTATATATTGCTATTCATATTATGTGACTGACGGTCGGGGCGTGCCTGTTGTTGGGAGGAAGATATATCAAATTATTGCATCGAAAAACAATAGAAAAACAAGAATGACTACAAGCCTTTTATTTCATATGATACAGGCACACCGAAGACCACAGATGAGTTGGACAAGACCTGAAACAGAAGACGGATGACGATTACAAAATACCAACAGCGCCTTGAGTGACAACGCCGCATAGCAAGAACACCCAGAATCAGAATACTCGACCCTAGACCACACCGGACACGCTACCCCTTAGATGTTACCGAACTGACGCCTCAACACAGAATATGATCCTTTGACTTTCACGCAATATAAGACATAGACCTGCCGTTCTGTACCCCACTACACACTCCAAGCAATTGTTACAGGCACAGATTTCTGGAAGGACCCACCCTGTTCCCAAGGGCGTCGTTAGGGAAGTCGTCTCGAAGAATCCTGAAGACGCCCTGGTTCTCCCAGTTTTTTCTGGACGGCTTTGTGCGTACTATGGGGTACCGAGACAAAGGAATCATCCACGCGATCATTATAACAAATATTTTCCAGTATAAAAACCAATAACAGACTTAACGACTTGTACATAGCGACTCTTCTCTACTAGTATTTATATTTCCTCATTGTTATTGTTATTCATTATTTAATTATTTATTTTACTATCTAGCGCTGCAAAAGATCTTAAATTAACTAAGAAATGTACCGTGAAATTTAAATAAAACATTGAGTTGATGGGCCGCGAAATCCGTACGGGAAGCGGCCCTTAAACTACAATTTCAATCAAAAACCAAGTCCGTTATCTCCTAGAATTCATCTTGGCATGCGACTATGCAGCACCAAGGCAGCTAGTAGATGTAACATATTAGGTAACCCTTGTACCTGTAGATTGCTACTATATATAGTTTCTGTATTGACTGGAAGTGCTGCATAATTGTGTATATATTGAATTAATATTATGTCAAGTCACTTAATTAGAATCTTGTTGATCCACTGATAAGCTTGGCATAATGCATTTAAGCAAAGTCACTCCGAGTAAAGTTAACAAACGCATATTGACAGTCTCATGACTGTTAATATGAGTTTGTTAACTTTATTCGGAGTGACTTTGCTTATGCATTGCTGTCAATATGCGTTTGTTAACTTTATTCGGAGTGACTTTGCTTATGCATTGCTGTCAATATGCGTTTGTTAACTTTATTCGGAGTGACTTTGCTTATGCATTGCTGTCAATATGCGTTTGTTAACTTTATTTGGAGTGACTTTGCTTATGCATTGCTGTCAATATGCGTTTGTTAACTTAATTTGGAGTGACTTTGCTTAAATGCATTAGTTAATTAGTGAGTGGGTGAATATGATTTAACGTCGCTTTCAACTATATTTCAGTCATATCACGACGTTGCATGGGTCCTATTCCTTTTCACACCCGGGAACCACACGGGTGGTCAGTCCTATTCCTTTTCACACCCGCGAACTACACGGGTGCCTCAGTCACCTCTTACGACAAGCTCTCTGAGGAGCTGAGGCTTATTCTTACCATGACCTGCGGTGTGCACGACGACATCCCAGGTCAATCCCCGGAAGTCCCGAGGGGCTAGTTAATTAGATTAGGGTAAATAAATCTAGGTTGTGTATATACACAATGTGGACTAAGACTTACTTATTAATGTGATAACCAGAGAGCCAACCTGGCTATAATAAGTACACCGTGAATTAGTGTGCTGTATGGTGGCAGTACGAACCAAAGTGGAAGTAACCATGGTAACTAGCGAGCAAAAGTCGAGCAGACAACCTGCTCGCTAAGATCCATTTTCCGTAATAATGACACTATAAAGCACTATGGTTTAAATTGTCACACAATGTTACCAACAGCAGTCATATGTATGGCTCCATTCGGCAATAAAACTACCCCTTCCCACTACCCCCATCAAGTACAGAATATTACGCTGGGCACACCGAAACTTGTCAGACCCCCAAAGTTAAGCAAAGTTGATCCTGGTCAATACTTGAACATGTTGGATGGGTCGTGACCAGGTGCTGTACTGAATGGTCAAATCAGTGCACCATAATAGGAACTGTGGACACTCATGTCCTAGCTAGGACATGTAGGCGCCGCACCATCGTGGTAGGCCCTACATGTATCATTCAACAAGAGTCCAAGGGGCTTCAATATAGTACTGTACACCCGTATATCTGGAAGAACATTGGTCCAAATTTCAAGGTTGTTTAATAGCCTTGATTGCAATTGGTAGCTAAGCAATCGAGAGAGGTCTACAATTTTGTGCTTCTGAGAATGTAACATATATCACATCTTATATTGAATGATAAACTAAAACGAGCTTAACTCTTGGTAACTAGTTGACCTTGAACATGTTGAAGCAAAAGAGCCGAGAGCTCACATATCCCACACTGAAATCGACAATAGTCAAATACAAGAAAATAGTAGTTTTCCTGCAATGGATTCCTTGCAGACGAGAGAATTTTTCATTCAAGGAAGAAGAATGTGATGAAGTAAACCTTTGTTCTTGAGTTAATACACAGGTATGAAGTTCATAAAGGACCCCTCTCCCCGTTAAATTAGTAAATGTATGATTTTTATTTCACACCAGTTTAACTAAATGTAGCTGTTTCAAACATGGGAGACAACTTAACTCCACAGGACAAATGCCATATACATGTAGGGGAGAGAATTCCAACCTAACACATACATAGTCAGCTAAACTTGATTCAGTTTTGGGGGACAGTGACCTTGACCTTTGACAAATTGATCTCCAAATGTATGGCTCCTCTTTGCCATGCGAGTAAGGTAAGTTTTGATACCAATCCATATACCTTGAAACTAGAGGTATCGCATGGACAACAAATGTTAATTGGATGAATGGACAGAACACAACATCGCATTACACGACCTCGTCTTCGACAGGCATAGGAAAATGTGACTTTTAATGATTTCTTGATTTTGGGCTCAGTGACCTTGACCTTTGACCCACATTTTGGTATGTAACACATCATGTCCCTCTGATGTATCTACTGGAAGAAAAAAAGTTATTTTTAATAATTTCCTTATTTTGGGGTCACAGTGACCTTGACCTTTGACCTTGAGCTGAATTTTGGTACACGACACACCATCTTCCCTCAATGTATCAATGGACACAAAAAAATCATGATTATTATGAATTTTATGATTTTGGGGGTCACAGTGGCCTTGACGTTCGGCCTTGACCTACATTTTGGAATGTGACACATCATGTTCCCCTAATGTATCTACTGACACAAAAAAGTAATTTTCAAAGATTTCTTTATTCTGGAGTCACAGTGACCTTGACTATTGACCTTGACCTGAATTTTGGTACATGACAAACCGTCTCCCCATTATTTCTCAATGGACACAAGAAATCATGATTTTTAATAATTTTACGATTCTGGGGTCACAGGAACAGTACGTTATTGACTGGTCTAGGCGAGAAAAAGTTGAACCTACAGTACTCGCTGATTGGCTGGACCTCACCAAGAGCAAGGTCGTTGAAACAATCCGCCATAATGACAGAAGTACTCTTCCCCAAGCAAAACAAGTACTGAGAAACCTCAATTCGCAAGAAGTTCTAGCGAATCTCCAGAGTAAATTCGTCATAGTCCCAGCAGACAAAGCTCCGAATAATGTAATATTCATATGTAACTATTACTATTACCAGGTGCTGGTTAAAGAATTGCGTGTAGACATATCTTCATCAAATACGCCTACTTACAAATGTACTCCCAAACTGCATTTACTCTGGAAGATTTATTTAACAATCACAAAAAGTTTCTCAGGGAGAGAGGTATCTGTCTTCACACCAATAATAACGACATACCAAAACTATACTGGACTCCCAAAATGCATAAATCACCATACAAAGCTAGATTCATAGCTGGTTCTAGAAGCTGCACCACAAAGCTTTTTTCAACCCTATTGACGAGGGCCCTTCAGGAGGTAAAAGCATTTTGGGAAAGGTATTGCGCCACTATTTCTCTAAGAACTCTGGCGTTGAATGTATGTGGATATTGAAAAACTCAAAATGTCTTACGGAAGAACTTGATGCTAAAGGTCACATACCGTACAGACATGTATCCACATGGGATTTCTCGACTCTCTATACTACAATCCCTCATCAGGACCTTATTGACTGTCTAAGTTCGTTAATAGTATCTTTGTTCAAGAAAACTTATCGTAGATATATTAATGTCGGAAGCCATAAAGCATTCTTTAGCTCTACTACATACAAGAGATATCATTCATGGGATGTTTCTTTGTTTATAGAGTTGCTTGAATTTCTCATTAAAAATATCTATGTGAAACTTGGCAACACAATATATATCAGCAGCATATAGGTATTCCAATGGGTACTAATTGTGCACCCCTGTTGGCTGACCTATATCTGTTCTCTTATGAATATGACTATATGCAAGCGCTTTCAAAAACCGATCCATTCAAAGCCCGTTCCTTCTCATTCACCAAACGCTATATAGACGATCTTCTCGCTGTAGATAATCGCTATATAAATGACGCAGTGAAGGATATATATCCACCTTCACTGGATTTGAAGGAAACTACAGACAGCCCTACAGGCACATCATATTTAGATCTATATCTCTATAAAAATGAAGCGGGCATTCTCTCTCGTCGACTTTATGACAAAAGAGATGATTACAATTTCGACATCGTAAACTATCCCTTTCTGGACAGTAATATTCCAGTGGGACCTGCATATGGCGTATACATATCTCGCTTAGTAGCATTTGCTAGATCCTGTGTTAAATGTGACGATTTTAATCGTCACAAAACATTGTTGCAGAAACTTATAAAACAGGGCTATTGCACCAAGCGCCTCCACTCAAAGTTTCTCAAATTTGGCGATACATATCGCATGCTGATAGCAAATTACGAATGTGGCGTGCAAGATCTATGGCGCTACGTTTCGTAACTTGTGTCTAATTCCGCTTAACCCGGGGCTAGGGGCCATATGAACCCATGTACTTCAAGATCCTCAGGGGCGATTCCACGACAGAGAGTGAAAGTTGCTCAAATTTCAAACTGCTAGGATTGGAACATCTGTTGATTTTTTGTATCAACCAGTGCCTGAACTAAGACAAAATGAAGTTTTTGTCATTGACTGGTCCACATTCTAGAAAAAAATACTATTAAAATACCTAGCAAACTCGGACAGCCATAAAATGTTATTTTCCAGTAGGCCTCAAATTAAGATGTAAAATCTGAAGTATTCATCTCAGTTTGGTTATATCTGATGTTAGTAACTAATAACCATGTATTCTAACATGCAAACTTGCCAAATTTGTGAAGTTGGCAAGACTATATCATTTTCACTCAATATTCAATCCGATTATCGCAATGTAACTTACGTGACAAATTTTCATGGGTCATTTTGTCAAGAGATAATATAGGCAATAGATATAAAAAAACTCTTCCCTCAATGAAACTACATGTACCTTATGTCCACTAGGAACATCCACCTCTTAACTTGGTAAAAAACAAATAGTTGAATAGAAATTTAGGCGAGTGAAGTTGTGTAACTTACGTGACATGTCACGTAAGTTACAAAAATTGTCACGTAAGTTACATATACAAAACCATGTAAACTAGGAATAATTTTTTTGTCAAAAGCAAATCCAACTATTAAGTATTTCTAACTTTGTTACCACTAAAAGTATACTATTAGGATATCCTAAACTGTCCTTGCAGACAAGTACAGGGTCCAGTCCCATAAATAATTCCAATGTTTTCACTGAAAATATGGTAATGAGTTTGGTAATTAATTAGAAAATAGTGAACAGTTAAGTATCCCAGAAATTGTTCTTCCTGTATATTTACATCGTATTATTCAATTTCTAAACATTTCTGCAAGTATTTCCTGAATAAATAGTCCAGAAACCCATCCCATGTAACTTACGTGAAGCACATTTGTAACTTACGTGACACTGGTTAACAATCTTTATAACCCTTGCGGTGAAATATGGCAAAGTGACTGATGGCAACTATACTCAGGTCTACTAATTCATTGTTCAAGCTATCGCTATAGGTGAGAACTTTTAAGATTCTTCCATCCAAATCAGAGAATTTTTAACATACGTCAAATGACCCAAAACTACCCTAATTCTCTGAGTAACTTACGTGACACTTTTTTAATTAAGCCCAGATGCTAATTAGTTTCACTGAAATTAATCAAAAACCCATTCAAATTATAAGAAATACTTTTATTTAAGTGATTTGTTTTGTTATTGGTGTAGTCATGGCTGTTAATTTTGTCAAATGTTACAAATACATCCCCATCGGGAATGAAAATGTAACTTACGTGACATGGAATCGCCCTCAAATGGTACTCATATGAACAGTCACAATCAAAGCGTGACTGAGATACATCATTCTTTAGATGACGACTTCACAACGAATATTATGGATTAAGAATACTGATCAGCGATACGGATTTGATATTTTCAAACATCATGATGTCTTGCCGGCATCATTGAAAACGGTTGACCGCTTCTCTCTTGCAGGAAACAAGCCTATGTTTATGTATACTATGATTGTCTTTTTGAATTTGGTGCTAATACTGTTATATAGAATATGGAATAGGTCTTTGGATTATGGACGTGGATATTCTCTAATGGACGACGGCTGAATTATGAATAATGGACTAGACGCTTGTAACAGTAACCTTCAGCTTTGACCTTGACCTACATTTTGGTATGTGACACATCTGACACAAAAAAAATGTTCTTTTTAATAATTTCCTGATTTTGGGGCCACAGTGACCTTTGACCTTGACCTAATATTTGGTATTTGACACTTCATTTCTTCCTATTGAATCCATTCACAAAAAATTAGTAATTTATAATGATTTCCTGATTTTTAAGTCACACTGACCTTTGACCTTGATTCTGGGGTCACAGTGATCTTGACTATTGACCTGGAACTAAATTTTGGTCATGACAAAACGGCTCCCCGCAATTTCTCAATGGACTCAATTGACCTACATTTTGGTAGGTGACATATCGTGTCCCCCTAATGTATCTACTGACACAAAAAATGTTATTTTTAATAATTTCCTGATTTTGGGGTCAGTGACCTTTGACCGTGCCCTATTTTTTGGTATGCGACACTGCATTTCCCCCTATTGAATCCACTCACAGAAAATTAGAAATTTTTAATGATTTCCTTATTTTTCGGTCACACTGACCTTTGACCTCTGACCTCGACCTACATTTGGTATGCAACACATCGTTCCCCCCTAGCGCATCCACTCACCAAAAATTAGAAAGTTTTGTAGATAGAAAACTGTCAATGATCACTGATTTCTGGTTTTAGGCAACAGTGATCTTTGACCTCTGACCTCGACCTCAATTTTGGTACGTGACACATCTCCACCTAGCGTATCCACTCACAAAAAATTGCAACTGTGAATAGAAAACGTTCACAGATATAGACCGGGCACAAACACTTGAACAGTAACTTCCTGTTTTTTAGGCCCGTGACCTTTGACTGACCTCGACCTTCATTTTGGTATGTGACACATCGGCTCCCCGTAGGGTATACACTCACCAAAAATTAGGACTGTAGATAGAAAACTGTCCCAGATATAGACCAGACACGAGAGACAGACAGATGGAGGTGAATCGCCATCACATAATACGTCCATCTTTTGGCGGGCGTATAAAAATTGTTGAGAATGACGTTAAATCCTACTCACTCGCCCACTCACCCCCTTTCAAGTTACATGTTTAGTGTTTAGAGTTGAGGGTTTTAGGTTAGGTTTAGCTTTAGGTTTATGTATAAAGTTTAAATGAATAGAAGTTTTGAGAGAAAGAATAATTTAATTAATTTAATTTGAACAAGCTGCTTAGCTAGCAGGTCCCCCGCCAAAAAGCTTGTCTGGAAATGGGCTTCTCACACACACGGGATATTTTCAGCATACAGTATATATTTTGTGTGATGGTAAATTGTTGCTAGGAGTGTGGTGTTGTTGATGTGAAGGAGATATAATTGTGAACGACAATGTTACAAATTGTCTATGGAAGAAAGGAGGCAGGGTGATCGAGAAAGATCATCTGGTGGCATAGTTGTGCCGAAAAATGAGTGACTTTCTTCTGAGATCCCAGCCATCCGCTAAGTTTGAAGTTAATTGGTTGAATTGTTCTTGAGATATCGCGTTCACAAGATGGTTGAGATGGAAGGACGGTATGAGGGACGGAAGGACATTATGAGGGATGGAAGGACGGATGGGTAGCTAGTGATGTAAAGTCACCCTCCATATTTGAAGTTGATCGGCTGAATTGTTCTCGAGATATCGCGTTCACAACATAGTTGGGATGGATGGAATCTAAGATGGCTGATAGTGGCCATCTTGGATAACGCAGTTTGGTGAAAAACAATTCCAGCCATCTTCTCACTGATGTCAAGTCACCCCCTAAGTTTGAAGTCAATCAGTTGAACTGTTCTCGAGATATCGCGTTCACAACATTTTTGGGATGGTTGGAATCTAAGATGGCCGACAGCGGCCATCTTAGATAACGCAGTTTAGTGAAAAACAATCCCAGCCATCTTCTCACTGATGTCAAATCACCCCCCAAGTTTGAAGTTGATGAGTTGAATTGTTCTCGAGATATCGCGTTCATAACATGGTTGGGATGGACGGATGGACAGAAGGACGGACGGACGGAAAATGTCACACCATTGTGAAGCCATCCCAAGTTTGATATAGATCGGTTGAATTGTTCTTGAGATATCTTGTTAACAATATAGTCGACAGCGGCCATCTTGGTTAACGCAGTTTGGTGAAAAACAATTCCAGTCATCTTCTTATTGATGTGAAGTCACTCCCCAGATTTGAAGTCGATCAGTTGAATTGTTCTCGAGATATCGTGTTCATAACATTTTGGAGATGGATGGAATCTAAGATGGCTGATGGCGGCCATCTTGGTTAACGCAGTTTGGTGAAAATCAATTCCAGTCATCTTCTTATTGATGTGAAGTCACCCCTCAAGTTTGAAGTTGATCGGTTGAATTGTTCTCGAGATATCGTGTTCACAACATTTTGGGGATGGATATGGAATCTAAGATCCCAAGTTTGAAGTAGATTGGTTGAATTGTTCTTGAGATATCGCGTTAACAATATAGTCGACGGCGGCCATCTTGGTTAACGCAGTTTGGTGAAAAACAATTCCAGTCATCTTCTTATTGATGTGAAGTCACACCCCAGATTTGAAGTTGATCGGTTGAATTGTTCTGGAGATATCGTGTTCATAACATTTTGGAGATGGATGGAATCTAAGATGGCTGACGGCGGCCATCTTGGTCAACGCAGTTTGGTAAAAATCAATTCCAGTCATCTTCTTATTGATGTGAAGTCACTCCCCAGATTTGAAGTCTATCGGTTGAATTGTTCTCGAGATATCGTGTTCACAACATTTTGGGGATGGATGGAATCTAAGATCCCAAGTTTGAAGTAGATTGGTTGAATTGTTCTTGAGATATCTCGTTAACAATATAGTCGACGGCGGCCATCTTGGTTAACGTAGTTTGGTGAAAAACAATTCCAGTCATCTTCTTATTGATGTGAAGTCACACCCCAGATTTGAAGCCGATCTGTTGAATTGTTCTTGAGATATCGTGTTCATAGCATTTTGGAGATGGATGGAATCTAAGATGGCTGACGGCGGCCATCTTGGTTAACGCAGTTTGGTGAAAAACAATACCAGCCTGCTGCCATCTTCTCACTGATGTCAAGTCACCCCCCAAGTTTGAAGTCAATCGATTGAACTGTTCTCGAGATATCGCGTTCACAACATTTTTGGGATGGTTGGAATCTAAGATGGCCGACGGAGGCCATCTTGAATTTACGCAGTTTGGTGAAAAACAATCCAAGCCATCTTTTCACTGATGTCAAGTCACCCCCCAAGTTTGAAGTTGACGAGTTGAATTGTTCTCGAGATATCGCGTTCACAACATGGTTGGGACGGAAGGACGGACGGACGGACGGGTACCATTTCCAAGTCCACTCCGCCTCCCACTGACGTGGCGGGGGACAATAAATAGCAGGTTCGAGTCTCGCACGGGACTGACCCATCCAGCACTAGTATTTGTGCTTTAATTATCAAGAAAGTGAAATCCTAAAAATAATTGGATATAAATATATTCTAATTCAATTATGAAATTAATGACCATTTAAGCGGCCGGGGACAAATATGTGGTTGTGGGGAATGCGGCATGAATGTATTACCTATGACTATGTTCAAGATTGGACTAATTCTCTGTGATATATCAATTAAAATAACTCACGTATGAGTGGTGTAGGCCTAATTGAATTACTTAATTTGATAATTGAACAACTGACATTTGAGCACTGATCATAGCTTTTAAGCTTAAATACAGTTTTGTACATATTTTCCTAACTACTTCAGTTGATTTTATTTGAAGTATTTTGTCTCCTGGTAACTTTTGAAAAGTTCTTCACAGTTGGTATATCAATTAAGCCCGGCCGATTTCAGAAATGAAATCTGCATCACTTATCTGCCCTTGTTTGGCACTGGTTTGTGTCAGGACATCAGACCACCTGGCTGGTCATCAATACTTGTAACGTTCAGTCTTCAATAGGGCTGGTCTTACGGGACGTCACAATCGTGGAAAGATAAGCGATGACATTTTGCAAATCTGAATTCAGCTGGGCTTAGGCCAGGGTACCAACTTTTAAAAAGATTCTAGCACCCAAGATAATTCAAATTAATCCAAGTGAAGTAGATAGTCTGGTATTTCTGTCATATCATTCAACCTTTATTAAATGTAAAACAGAGAATTTAAAAACCTTATAAATTCATTTCACCTTTAATACCACAAAATAATGGCTGCATAGAAACACCATACTGACATGATTCAGTTGCGTGTCACAGATTAAATATTGAATGAGGTAGATATTCAAAAAAACTTGATTGCTGCAAGACAGTGAAATGAATGTGGAGTAATTGACAGTCAAAAGCATTTTTTGTTAACAGATGTAGTTAATACATAATTTGTAAGAAGAAAGGGACAAACTTCTGAATCCTTAATTAATCTATAGTACGTCATGCATGTACATGTATAGATTCAGATTTTGTTCTCGTTCTACATAAATTTGTATCTGGCATGAATCCGATAATTACTAAAGAAGTTACCAAGTTGAAGATGAAATTCATTTTATTGTCACGCTTATTGGACTCAAGGAGAGAGAAAGTTTGATGAAATTAATATTCACAAAATATTTGTTTGTATATCCCGTCTGTCTCCGAACGATTTGTTCTACATGTATATATGCGAAGATAGTTCTATAAGCTTATTAAAGCATTATGTTGGCTTCAACGAACTTGCCTTTCAGAGCAGATATGCAGCGAGATTCAACCTTTACATGTAACTAATATACATTAATGTTGCTATGTTTGCTCATTAAGACTGCTAGGGGCGTAATGCAGTGTCCCGAGTTGTTTTCTTTCGGAAAAGTGTACAGTTTGTGCCGCCTTTGATATGTTTTAATATGGATTTGTTCATTCATCTCATGGTTGAATCAAATGCAATATTTAACTAAGTCAATCTGTCACTTATACATGTATGCATGAGATTAATTATTGTAAAATTAACTGTAATCATTAACTGTCAATCTGTTATCCTTAATCTTATACCTTAATTATATGGGCACTTGTAATCAGTAAATAAATTCTATTCTATAAAGTAGCTACATGTAAGTTAATTCTTACATGTACTTTAAACTAGTCATAACTCGAACCACATGTACATGTAACAGCTACAGTCAGTAGTTTGAAGTGTATCTTGGAAATACGATACTGCATTCTGACAATCAGGCAACTCAGAGAGTTCATTCATAGCACCTAGCTTGAATGATGTTTCCCAATGTGTATACCATTGTATAGCCTTATAAGACGCCAATCGAAAGCCTTGGCGTCTTATCTCGGTAGTTGAAAGTGAAACAAAAACAGAAGAAACGTTTACAAAAATATTTACTTCCAAACCTCTTACAGGTATGTCCTTTCCGTTCTATGATCATCTAACTGTGAGTAGATGTTATTGGGTATGCCTTGTGCATTGAAGCACAAGAATGGAAACATTTTATCAACACTTTCTTCGGCTTCCTCAATTTTCGATCGACGCCATGTTTGTGTAATGCACATGTAAAACAACATCCGGTTAAAAACGCACATGGTTAGTTAAACCACGTCCACCACGTGTATCCATTTGCGTTTTAACCAGATGTTGTTTTGCTCGACCCATGCGCATTACACAAACATGGCATCGATCGAAAATCGACAAGGCCGTAGAAATTGTTATAAAATGTGTCCGTTCTTGTGCTTTGCACAAGGCATAAACACCCCAATGACATACTCAGACCTGCCAAGTCTCACGGATTGGCCGTGAGTCTCCAGATATTTAGAGAGGTCTCACGGTAGCGCTTGCAAATGTCACGGTAAAACAGAATTTATTCTCTCAAAATCAGACATGGGGCAAATTATGATTTTATTTACGATAAAACATAGATGCGAAGTGTCCGATGAAACATTTTTAGCTCTTAGCTCGCAGTTTGTCCCAGAATCGACGAGGTCCGTGTACTGTGGTCCGTATCTTCGGGCGAATAATAGTAGTTGGGGCGCGTAATTGTAGCCAAGGGCGACTACTCATAGTCTTGCCTATTTGTGGCGCGTACTTCCAGCATGGCCGACATCTCCCAATCAGTAACAAATCCAGGTATCATAATGAGAAAATTAGTTCTTTGGATTTCAGGCCTGATATAATTTATATCAGGCCTGAAATCCAAAGAACTAATTTTCTCATTAAAATTGCTGTATTAAATTCAGAAATTTGTCTGCTTTTTTTCATGAAAGTGTGTTAATCTCTGATGTCATTTTATTGCCTCAAAATGCCCCAAATGCATTTCTGAGCATCTGTAGAGCTATAGCGGCTGGGGTCCTAGGCAGGCCTCAGACCCCACACCTAGGGTGAACGCTCGCACTTTGCGCTCGCATAGACCCTTACCAAAATTTCTGATTATTACCATAATCAGGGATTCATACAAGTCGCTTTTTACCACCGAATACCGGTAGTAAAAAAAAATTGAAAACTCAATTCGTATGGCAGGAAACTCAATTGCTTTCGTTTTACTGGACAAATACTCAATTTTTCGTGGAAAACTCAATTCGCCAGACATGGTCAAAGTTAATTTGACAGCCCCAAATTACGAAATAAACTCAATCGAATGACGATCTTACCGTGAAAACGACACTAACAGGCGCCGGGAGCATGCCACCACGTGTGGTGTTGTTGTTGTTAACGACTTCGAGTATGCTGATCACAGCGCCGCGTAGCGGCAGACACAATTGCTTGCATACATTATTTCCGGAACCCTCAAATGTTTATTGTGTGGCAGCCTGCATTCGTACTGCCGAGGGTTTCCAAACTATCACTGAAGTTTGACAACAGGGACTGCCGCCCAAAAGTTTTTATCGGTCATCTGTCGCCGTAAAAGTTATTTTTTTCTTCAACTTCAGACAGACCCTGTGTAGCTGTTGTTGTCATCTTTAAATCGCGTAGATCATCAATTTGTCCGCCAGAGTTGCAAGTTTCAGAAATGAAATACAAAGAAAAATCTGCCCTCGCGTTGTTGTTACGTAGTTGAACACTTTTGTGCCTTACTTCCCTATTTTGAAAGTGAACTCTTCCAATTCGATACAAAAGAAATGAAATACAAAGAAAAATCTGCCCTCGCGTTGTTGTTACGTAGTTGAACACTTTTGTGCCTTACTTCCCTATTTTGAAAGTGAACTCTTCCAATTCGATGCATCGGCTTGTGGGCTTACAACACGGGTCAGTGGAAGTTTCCATTACCGCAATAGGGTTGACAGCCGACAGACAGTCTTGCGCTTTGTAGAGCCACGTGCCTGCAGTCAGTCGACCATATTTCCCGGATAAATCTGGACCATGATGCCGACGTTCGGTCCATTCAGCATCCATCAAACACGAAGTAAAAAGTGAAATGTCCAGCGATGTCAAAGATTGAAAATACATCAAGACTAAACGTCTAAATTTCACATGACTTGCTAAAGCCAAGACCTGCAATCATGATCGGGTTGTATTTTTGTAAAGTACATTGACTGGTCTACAACTTCACTCGTGAGATGTCAGTGCGACTGACACTGCGACGAGACCAGGCTGCATATTTTATCTTCGTCTGCTCCATAAAGTTGACTCCTCGTTGATTATAAACAATAAATTTTCATAGTTGGAAGAGTAATGGAAAACCATACTTTAAATACGAGGTGACCTCCAGAACTGGATTTTGAAAAACTTAACAGGACTCAGCACTCAAGAAATTTGCTTAAAAAATTTAACATTGAGTAAATGTGACCATCCAAAATATTCGGTAGTTTTCAGAAAATTTAGACTTTAGAACTTGGCAGATCTGTCTCATGTAAAAACTTTATTAAACTTTAATTCAGTAACAATCTGCAGAGGCTGTGTTTGGTGCAGTTAGCTGCAGACAAGAGGGCATGTTTCCTGGTTCGATCGTTCGCTGTTTTGAACAATTACTGCTTGATTTCTCCCTCCGATTTCATTCGTGATATAGATCCCCATGTCCATTGTTATTCAGACTGATCTTGTGGTACGGTACATGTAAATCTCTCGGTTTTTATACTTCATTCGATGAAAACTTTAGCTGAAGACGCGCTGAATAGAATGAGTTTTATTGAATTTGGATATTGGGTAGATGAAAATGTTTTGTCAAAAATAACCCCTGCCCATAGTATAATATATTGACCATATTAAAACACACCAACAACATCCTGTGCATGGTGGTGGATGAAATATTTGAGAACTGAATACCAATAGGTAAATCGGTGGTAAAAAAATTTGAAAACTCAATTGCAATCTTTGAATCGGCGGTTAAAAATTTTGAAAACTCAATTTCACCATTGTGAAAACTCAATTTTGAGTAATATTGAGTTTTCGGTGGTAAAATTTTTGACTTGTATGAATCCCTGCCATAGTATTACCACAGTATTACCAGATTAAAACCACAGTATTACCAGATCATTACCAGAGTAAAATCTCATATGGAAATAATAAGGTAAGTAATCTGGTAATAGTCTGGTAATGATAGGGTAATACTCTGGAATTGGAACATATGGTATTGATTGGGTAATACATCTGGTAATGCTATGGTTTGAACCACACCAGGTATTCTGCAAACCATAGCATTACCAGATGTATTACCCTATCAATACCATATGTTCCAATTCCAGAGTATTACCCTATCATTACCAGACTATTTACCAGATTACTTACCATAGGCTTACCATATTAATCTCATAATCTAGTTGACATGTATATTTACAGCATGTTCACATATTATTGACATGCAAACAAGGCTGCCTCGACTCATGCAGCAAATTCAAGCAATGAGCACGCAGCAAGCTTCATGCAAGCCTATAACAGTAAGCACAGGCCAAGATCCTAATGCAAAAGCATTAGTTGATGACAAATGATTTATGTAACAGGATATATCTGGAATGCTGGCTACCCAAGTGATGGCAGGGATTCATAGAAGTCGAAAATTTGAGTATTTCTTTACTCAAATGAGTGGATTCAGTTTTCAGAATTTTCTTCAATTTGAGTATTTCTTCAAATTTACCACCACTCTCAATGATTTTATATTGTTTCATCCCTTAAAATAATAGGCTATTGAGTTTTCGTCAAAACTTAAAATATTTAGTCAAATTCGGAGGTCTGAATTGAGTTTTCAAATGAATTTTACCCCTGATTACCGGTTGTAAAAAGTGACTTGTATGAATCCCTGCATGGGTGCACTAGATACCCTCAGAGAATACAATAGTGATTCTGTAAATTAGATATTAGTATGTAGTGAGTAATTGTTATGATTATATGGATCAGTGTATTTTAGCCCCCATTCTAGTTTAATTTATTGGTGTCAAATTGTTAAGATAATTGTTGGGTACTAATATGCTAAGGTGTAACAAACAGGCACTTCATGTTGAAGTCACTTATTACAGTTACATATGAAGAAATTTTAACTTCTGGAAATGCCACTATTTTGTCTGAGTGTTGTGGAGATAGAAAAGATAATAACAGGTTCAACTTCAAATTATTTGTTTTTAATTAACTTAATTAAGCTTGATTTGAGGCCAATATTTGCACCAAGATTGTGACATACACCATGGTGACATCCAAAAGATGCTTTTATATGTAATAATACACATAGAAGATGACTTTCTTTGTAGTCACTAGGTGGAATGGATCTAAAGGTAGAAATTGATGCACTATTAAAGTGGCAAAAGTGTGATTTAACAAAAGAATTTTAAGGTCCTAACCACCACGGTTGGACGTAACACTTTCCGTCCTCCAATAAGCCCTCATTGGAGAGATCTCTAAGTACTCACAACTACATAGTTAATGATGCCAACCTTATTAAAATGAAAGTTATGCCCCTTCTGTCTTTTCATGAATGTAAAGTTCCTGACAAATGCAAACACATATTTAAAAAAAAATTATTTATCAAAAATCTTCAGATTTTCCGTCTTATGTTACGTCTGACATACTAATTATGCTAATTAACTTTATTTGCAGTAATATTTCATGGGGTTTGTGATTCCCCTTGCTTGTGTGATTGGTGACACATGCCCCAAATTGTATGCTTCCATCCCATGTACTTTAGCTGTACACTACCAAAATGCAGTGTCCGTCTTCATTGCCTGCCAGTGTTCGTCCGACATAATCCCGTTATCCGTCCTCGTTTGTCCGACACATAAGTAAATTTTCAGCATATTCTGAGTGCATATTCAGAGCAGACCATCAAAATACACACTTACATGTATAGTGATACACAGTCATTTCTTCTCTGTACCTAAGCACTGTTTGGTTTGTGGTATTCATAATTGTAGTATTTTCAAATGTCGGACAAACAAAGACGGACAGGTTTTCCTCCCCATTTGTTTAACATTGTCCGTCTTAGTTTGTCCAACTATTTTGGGGCATAAAGGCATATTTTAAAAAAATAGTAAATAACTTTTATTTTCATATCAAGTTAAAGAACCTTGTATTCTTCACATAACTTTATAATTTTCAACATAGTTTATTTCAATTACATGTAAGTGCCTATTAATTTTAAAAAAGATACGTTTCCATCAGCTTTTCCGTCTTTGTTTGTCCGACACTTTGTCATGCTTTGTACTACATGTAATTTCTTCACAGATACGTTAAATTTTTCAAGTCAAACACTGAAAGTGTTCATATCTGTAAAATACTGTCCTAAAAGTCCCCTTGCAGTAGAAATCCATTTTCTATTCCCTTGTTATGTATTGTTTTGCCCCCCCATTTTCCGTCCTGTGTTTGTCCAACATTTTCAGTGATGCTGTACTAAAACAGGTCTGAGAATACTAACACACTTGAAGACTATGTTAACACTATAATTTTAATATAGCTGAGAAATATCGCCATCAAATAATGTAAAGAAGAAGAGCTGTAGTCTATTTTATATTTTGAGCTTCAGTGTCCCATATTTGTTACACCTTAGCATATAAACACCCTGTTATTAGAAACGTTTTGGTTTCAAATACTAGAAATCAGTCAAAACGATAAAGTTTGAGAAAATTGCCACAATATCACCAAAAATTGTCACCACAAGAAAGGGTTGTGGCAATATTGTTGCAATATTGCCGCAATATAACTGCAACATTTTCATTTTGATACAGATTTGTTTAATATGTTTTGTTCTTACATAGTATTACCACAGTATATTAAAAAAATCAAGAGCCAAGTTTTGCCTTGCCATAGTATTACCATAGTACAGATTTTTTTTAATATGTTAAGTTTTGTTCTTACCATAGTATTACCACAGTACATGAAAAAAATCATTTTAGAGCCAAGTTTTGTCCTTACCATAGTATTACCATAGTACAGATTTTCTTGATATGTTAAGTTTCGTTCTAACCATAGTATTACCAGACCATGGAAAATGAACCAGAGTATTACCATATGATCTGGTTTGATACCATATATACATTACCCTAGTATTACCAGATGGCACCATAGTCTTACCACAGCATTACCATAGTAAAGTTGAAGAAAAAACTAAATTTTAATTCTTACCATAGTATTACCACAGCAGTGTCCATATTTGCATATAAGTTCTGATCAAACCACATTATTACCAGACCATGGAAAATGAACCAGAGTATTACCATATGATCTGGTTTGATACCATATACATTACCCTAGCTCCGGTGTAGCCTTGTTCCATACTACGTGAGAACAAGGCCCCGGCTGTAAACCAGTCACCAGATCGAGTTGTTGGGAAATTGCCGTACGGGCAATATTTGCCGAACCAATTGACCATAACCAATAAAATAATTCGATTCTATGTCCACTTACCTTTCATAAAAATCCTTGTTTATGAGTGACCGTCCGTTTTTAGCTTGGCAAGAGATCGAAACTCGGACGAGGGGGGTTAAACTGTCCATGTAAAACTTATCGATGTAAAGATGGCGGAGATGTGGACAGTTTTACCCCCCTCGTCCGAGTTTCGATCTCTTGCCAAGCTAAAAACGGACGGTCACTCATAAACAAGGATTTTTATGAAAGGTAAGCAGGTCCGGGAAATCCCACGGACTCGCGTATATACGTCAGTTCGCATATATAGGTCAACTGACCATTGAGTGATAGGCCAGTTAGCCTATATATGGGCATGTCCACAGAACAGTGCTACCAAAGTGTGAGATGAATAGAGAAAATTCAGATCACATGAATTCTTATTTTGAATGCTGATCACGAAAGAAGGGCATATGCAGTTAACAAATTTAGCCATGGAAAGATAGTGGATATTCTAAATGTTGAGGTAGGAGGTGGTTTCCTAATGTGTGCCAGAGTAACGTATGCAACATTGACATTTGGTGCACATCAACTGTTGTAATAAATGACAGTCAATTTCATCACACAAATTTGACTGAAAGAATGGTTTAAGTGTCGGCTTCAATTGCCACTGAAGTAGCAATGTAGAGATATAAGATGTTGAGTTCAGCAGGTTTTTCAACGCAAAATTGGGTAACGTACTTTACAGTTTGACATTTAAATGAAGGGGCATTTTGGAGGAAAATGCCTGTGCTATTCCAAGGCTCAATGTTGTGAAGAAACAGGTGGTTGAAGTCGTCTTCGAATATTGCAACATAATACAGAATATGTTTTTAATCCAGAGCTCACAGGATTTCCAAAATTTGTCAAAAGTAACGTATCTAACATTTGACAGACAAGTTATGTCACAGAATACAGATGTACTTCATATACCACTCAATGTTTTCCCATAATAAAATGTTTAGGAATGATGGAAGAAAAATACCAATTTAGGAGAATTTCTGACATATCTTAATTTAAAACTTCTTTTATAATATTTTTTAGTAAGGTTTTCTATCCTGCTGTTGGTAACGTACTTAACATTTGACCATAGTTAAGTGAGATTAGGGTGACTAAAGTTAACTATTTGCACCAGTAATGACAAAATCTAAACACAGTTGCTGGAAGAGATAAAGTTTCCAAGTTATGCTGAAATTTCAGCAATTCTCGACATTTTAGATAAGCACAGTAAGCCTTAATACAAAACAGTAACGAATCTAACGATTGACTGGTGCACCAGTTGTCAAACGTTGTGTTCGTTACTATGAAATACGACAGATGATTACTCGCACAAAAATACTTTGTCAGTGCTCTATTTGCATTACAACTCAACCAAAACGTTTGTAAAAAAATTGTAGGCAGTAAAATTATTAAATAAATTGATAAATGCTATTCAAAGCAGCAATTGGCGTTCAGCCGGTAACGAACACATGGTTGGACAAGACTTCGACAGGTCAAATGTTATGTTCGTTCTGGGTAACACAACAGAGAAAAGATCGCCTTACGTTAATCTTGCAAATTTATCATTCAACTTTTTTTGCAACGCGTGTAGAAAAGCAAATCAACAAAACGAACAAAACGAAATGTAGATCTCTGGCTTCAAGTTATGAATAAACACTGTTTAATCGAAGTAGTAACGTATCTTACACTTTTAATAAGTTTGGACCGACAAAATTAACTTCCCTCCAGAACTGAATCTTTGCGCGCAAAATGGCGGCAGACATTTTGCACAGCTAATGGTGACGTCACAGCTCTCGTACAGCATATACCTCTGACTCCTTGAAATAAACCCCAAACTGCTATCAGCTGGCTCGGAGCATGAGGAGTAACGTATCTTACCATGGACCGACGGCACTCCAGTTAACTTCGGGATACTTTTTGACGAATACGACGATGAGCACGAATCTCTCCAAACCCTGATATTTTATTTACTCAATCAAGTCTACTTGGTCAACAGATAGATGGACTTTTAAAGATAATGTTTATCGCTGTGCACCACTGACACTGACGACCACGTGTTTGACCGACCAAGTAAGGTTCGTTACCGAGACAACAACAACAACAGCCATGTGCACAAATTACAAAAGGACGATGATTTTGTTTTATCACAAATAAAAGTAACAATGAAGTCATGATAAATAAATGAATTTATGGAAATAAACAAATATTTTAATCTGACTGTCAAGAATACAAACAGCATTTGTTCATGTCACGTTGTTGGGGTCATAAAAAAGGTGGAAGCAGCCAAGATTTCACACCATATTTTTTTTAATCAGCTAAATTTATGTTTGCTTATTATGATTGTGTCTTTGGGTGATGGGGATAATGTTCATATATCAACTAGGTGTTAGACAGTAAATTTATAGACAGAGGTGATGGTTAAAAATTGACATTCCCAAAGTAACACAATACCGTAGACATGCCCATATATGGTTGTCGAACGAACATTCCTCGCTCACTGAAAAACGATCTCAAAGTGCAAGATGGTATGTATGTGAGAGACACTTGGAGTTGTACTCTAACTAACCTGCACATTGGTGACAAATACTTTTACGGCATGTCTCTGACACGAATTGACTAAAATAGACCCCCAACTTACCATTTCCCGCATTCTCGTACTCACATTCATCTATCTGCATCAGATTTTCACAAAAATCAACGGAGCGTTTACATGATCTTTCTCTATCGTGGGCGCAGCCATTTGCAAAGACAGGGTCGCGTGCAACGCGAGAAAGTGGTATTGCAGTGGAGTGGTATTGCTGCAGTCAAATTCCTGATAAGTCCGTTATTCGCATTAGGGAACTCCTCATATTTTGCACGTCGTACAGCTTTTGTTTTTCGAAGTGGACAATATGAGGAGTTCCCGAATGCGGATAACGGACTTAGCAGGAATTTGACTGCAGCAAGACCACTGCACGCTTTTCTCGCGTTGCACGCGGCCCTGTCTCTGCAAATGGCTGCGCCCACGATAGAGAAAGATGATGTAAACGCTCCGTTGATTTTTGTGAAAATCTGATGCAGATAGATGAATGTGACTACGAGAATGCGGGAAATGGTAAGTTGGGGGTCTATTTTAGTCAATTCGTGTCAGAGACATGCCGTAAAAGTATTTGTCACCAATGTGCAGGTTAGTTAGAGTACAACTCCAAGTGTCTCTCACATACATACCATCTTGCACTTTGAGATCGTTTTTCAGTGAGCGAGGAATGTTCGTTCGACAACCATATATATAGGCTAACTGGCCTATCACTCATTGGTCAGTTGACCTATATATGCGAACTGACGTATATACGCGAGTTCGTGGGATTTCCCGGACCTGGTAAGTGGACATAGAATCGAATTATTTTATTGGTTATGGTCAATTGGTTCGGCAAATATTGCCCGTACGGCAATTTCCCAACAACTCGATCTGGTGACTGGTTTACAGCCGGGGCCTTGTTCTCACGTAGTATGGAACAAGGCTACAACGGAGCTAACATTACCCTAGTATTACCAGATGATGCCATAGCCTTACCACAGCATTACCATAGTATTACCAGAGTTTAGATTTTGGTAAGGGGACTCAAGATATTTAATCAGTCCAACTTGGCAGCTCTGCATACTCACATGTTTAGAACGGAAAGGACATACTCAGGGGAGTGTACTAGCGGTTTGGAGGTAACTGTTTTCGTAAACGTTTCTTCTGTTTTTGTTTCACTTTCAACCACCGACATAAAACGCCAAGGCTTTCGCTAACTGTTTACGGACGTACAATATAGATTATTAGCCCAACGGGTATAATAAAATCAACAATAAACTATCTATCTAGGCCTATGTAGTACATTCCTGTTGTTGTTGTTGTTGCATACATTCCTCAGAAGTTATTCATATAACTTCTATCATATAACTGTACACTTCCGTCCACCATCTTTGCTGTGATGACTCAAATAATTTTAATTTACGTCCATCCCGTCGGGCCACGAATAGGTCGCAAAATCTCTCTAAACTTACCCAAAGATACGATTGCGCTGAAAACCAAAATAAGTGATGCTATTACAGTCATTTTGGAGTGAAATCGTTCTCCTGATCGGCCAAAATGTTAGTGAATTCCTCGCCACTATGTCATCGTCCCAATACAGCTACACCTTGACCCAAATAAACTCAGGTGAAAACACAGGTGCTCCATCCAATCTGCGCAAGCGCAGCTTTCAAAACTCGTAGGCGGGATACCAAAATTGCCGACTAAAATAACAGACGAAACGGATTGTCGATGGTAAAAGGCTGATGATCGCGAAAAGGGACTCAAGACATGTATATCTCGATCTAATGCATAGGAAAAATGACTGAACTGCGTCTATGGTCTTCATTTCAAGTTAGAAGAATTTATTACACAAATTGTACCATAGAATGGTTAAAACGTGCGCACATGTATGCACAATACGATACAATAAAAACATTTAAGAAAGGGGGGGGGTAAGGGGAGGGGGGGGAGAGACAAAAAAACAACAGACAAATAAAATTACGACCATAACATGCCTGCAAACAAGACTGACATTTGGTACATAGTGATGATGATCATGTCTTACGGCACCGGTACCATCCTCCCCACAGGGCATGCTCCATTTCGCAGGCTCATCCAGCAATTAGGTACCGTACTAAACTTTATCTTGGTACTTAATATGTTATGGTAATAAATCATAGCTGTAATGTGATACTTTTTGTGGTTTTATAATACTGGCATATTTCATGCTCATGATATTAAAATACAACACTCCCAATGTGACTTGTTCAGTTAGGCCTGCAATTACAACATGTAGGCCTACCGGTAGGGGGGCGGGGTGCTACCGGTACTTGCGTTGGTCGACCACCCAGTTGTATTTCTCCCTCGGGCATGGCGGGAGGGGCCGGGAGTGGGAGAAGTAGGGGGTATCTTCTCAATCCATGTAAATTTCAAGGTGCTCACTATTCGAAAGTGTGAACGTAGAAACTTGTTTGGTGTGAAGATTACTATTATCTATGACATCTGAAAATGTGTTTTAATCCATTATTCAGATGTACATGTAGGAATTTCCTTTAAAAACCTTCTAGCTGAGAATTTTGCACAGCAACATCCATCCAGTTTGATAAATTTTCATAGACATTGTGATTATCTGTAAACAGTTAGAATATAAGAAAAAAGTTAAATACTAATTATATGAATTTTTCAAGAATATGCTTCAAAACTAGGGCTATATCTTGTTTTCTGGGTTATAAAATGGAGCATGGGACAGTTCACTTAATGTTGCATACAGCTGAAAAATGCATATCAACCTACATTTTTTCCTTTGTTTTTCATCATATTACACAATTATAAATGGAACAACACATATAATTCAAAAAGTTAATTACTTTGATTTACCAGCAACGAATGGGAAAGAGATCTATGGGATGTCCGCAGAGAAGAAAGACGAAGATATGAAGAAATTTCTAAAAGGACACCCGAGAAAGTAAAAGAAATTGTTGTTTCGGCGGACGGAAAACTTTAAATCCCAAATACGGTCTCGAGAGCAAGAAATCCTGGACTGAAAAAAAGAGTGAAACACCTACGCTGATTAACAGTTTAGTCTCACTTACGTCCCTACTCTCCTTATTAAAGGAGAATAGGGACGTGACACAAAGCTGTTTATGAGCGTAGGTAACACCGAGAGCAAGAAAACCTGGACAGAGAGTGGGAACTGGCAAGATTAAAACACCAATGGTTGTCTTGGTTGTTATCACTCTTTTTTTTCTGTCCAATCGGTGCTCAGCTAGTCTTGCGTGTTCTCAGTTTTGTTTCTGTCCAGTTGTTCTAGTCTGGTCTGTTCTCACTCATTTTTTTCTGTCCAATTGTTCTAGTCTGGCCTGTTCTCAGTTTATTTTTCTGTCCAGTTGTTCTAGTATTGCCTGTTCTCACTGTTTTTCTCTTTTTTCTGTCTGGTTGTTCCAGTCTGGCCTTTTCTCACTCTTTTTGTCTGTCCAGTTGTTCTAGTTTTGCCCATTCTCGCTGTTGTTCTTCTGTCCAATTGGTGTTCTAGTCTTGCTTGTTATCACTCTTTTTTTTCTGTTCAGTTGGTGTTCTAGTAGTAGTAATAAAAACGTATCTTCGCACCTATTCAGGGGCAGATAACTCCTGAAAAATTCCTGGTTATGTCTCCCGATCCGAACATTTCTCTCCCTGAATCAGTACTTCAATGAATTTTCGGTGACGTTACGTCCGGGTCAAAGGCCACTTACAGGTCAAAGGTCACTTCCGGTGCGGGGGGCACGTCTGGTCACGAAAAATTCCGGTGTCAATCTGCGCATGCGCAGTCGGGCAGTAGTAGAAAAAAGTCATTCCGCTCGAGATGGGTCATCCTTGGCCCAAATGGGTTGTGTGACATATCAGTTTGAAGCACTCATGGGGAAGCTTCCAACTGAACTGGTGTGTAGTGGAGGTAACGTTACAGCGCGCATGCGCAGCCGAGGAGTATTATAGAAAGGCCATTTGAATGGAGTAGAGATGGACCATCCTTGGTCCAAATGGGTCGTATGCGATGATATGTTGAAAATTACAAGCGTCTGGTCCGCCATTCATAATTCAGCCGTCGCCCATTAAAGAATATCCTCGTCCATAATCCAAAGATCCATTCCATATTCCATATAACAGTATTAGCACCAAATTCAAAAGATAATCATAGTATACATAAATAGGCCAGTTTCCTGCAAGAGAGAAGCGGTCAATAGTTTTCTATGATGCCGGCAAGACATCATGATGTTCCAAAAATATCAAATCCGTATCGCTGATCAGTATTCTTAATCCATAATATTCGTTGTAAAGTCGTTATCGAGAGAATGATGTATCTCAGTCACGCTTTGATTGTGACTTCATATGAGCACCATGAGGATCTTGAAGTACATTTGAATATACGTTTTGGAGTAGAGGTTGACCATACCTGGTCCAAAAAGATCGTGTAGAGTATCAGTTTGAAGCACTCGTGAAGCAGGGTTCGACTGGACTTGTGTGTAATGAAAATGCCGTCAATCTGCGCTTGCGCAGTGGGCAAAAAAGCATTTGAGTGGCCGTTTTGGGGTAGAGATTGACTAGCCTTGGTCCAGAATGGGCGTGAGTGGTATCCTATTGAAACTCTTATTGAGAAGAGCCAGACTGGTGGATGAAACGCGCATACGCACTGAGGGCAAGTAGAGAACGAGCACTTTCGCAGATGCTGACTAAGCTCCAGGCACTTCAAGATTATATGCATAGCAATATATGCAGTGAGAGAAAGGGGTCCCCACGCAACGCCTTAACGCCTATCTTAAGGCCTTCGCGCCTATCTCAAAGCCTTAACGCCCTATATTAACGCCTTAACGCCCGTCTCAATTCCCTAACGCCATGAGAAAGAAAGATCAACACGCTCACAAGTTTTTATATGGTTTATTCCCCTCAAAGTTGCATCATACCCGCGCTGGGGAAGCCGCGTTGGGTATGTTTACAAATCAAGTATGCTCTTGTCCAATTAGAAAGCCGCCATTTGATGTTGCATTTGTCATATTCGTTTTTGGGGAGGGATGTGATCACTTCCGGGTCAACTGTCACTTCTGTGTCAAAGATTACATCCGGGTCAAAGGTCACATCCGGTGCGAGGTCACTACCAGTCACGTTATGGGTGGGATGGGTGTAAAACCAGGATTTTCTGAGAAAATGCGGAAAAACGGATTTATTTCCAAAAATAGGAAAATAAAAATACGAAAAATCCAAATGGATCTAGGTCCTAAGGCGTTCGTGGAGGGTCTCTTCTAATAGCGCTCGTGGAGTATACAACGATGGGAGTGTTTTGGACGGGAAATGATGATGCGCATGAGCAGTCGAGGCGTGGTTGAGAAAGATGGCAGTTTAGGGGTGCGCGGGGGTGTGTTTCAGTGATCTAGGGACCATCCTAATAGCGTGCATGGTTTACTATTAAAGCTCTCGTTGTGTGTAATACGAATCGGATGATGTCCATGTGACTGTAACGTTACCAGTAGTGGAGAAAGTGTAGATTTGACGGGGTGCGTAATTGAGACATGCCTACCTACACTAACCTATAGGGGCGCCTATAGGGGCGACTAGTGAATCTTGGAGATGCATGTAGACCCAGGTGTTTATCCAGAGAAGACACGAGACTCCTGAACTCTGGCAGAATGTGACGGGTCTTTCTACTACGGTAGAGTTACCTACCCAAAGCTACAGGTTGAATGAGTGAGATACGATTGAGTGAGTGAGTGAGTGTCTGAGTGATTGAATGAGTGGATGATTTAGCAATCAGAGAGTGATTGAGTGGAGGAGTGAGGCGTGCCCGACGCCCGTCTTAACGCAGTGATGCCCTAACACTGATGAGTAAAATCTCCACACACACACGAACATACACGCCCGCCATCTACGCCCCCCTCCCCCCACACAGGTAACTCTACCAGGTAGCCAGACCGAACATTGCCCACATCTCCCCAAACGCGCTGCTTTTCACGTCCGAATATGCCCTTTCTGCACTACTCCACGAGTGCGCATGCGCGTATCACACCCAGTCTGACTCTATACCCGATAAGAGCTTCGAAAGGATACCAACCTCGACCAATTCGGACCAGGAATAGTCGAACTATACACCAAATGCCCTCCTGCGCACTTCCCACCCTCTTTCTGTATACAATGCCCTCTAAGTCCGACTGTGCAAGCGCGGAATGACGTAACGATACAATATGACTCACGGCAAATTTGGAGCAAGGATAGCCCATCAATCGCTCAAAACGCCCACCCAGACGCCATTTTTCTACTTCTACCCGACTACGCATGAGCAGATTGACGGTACATCCAATAAAAACCACCGCAGTTGGACTCTACCCCACGTGCGTCTCAATATGACACCCAACTCGGCCCATTTTGGATCACGGGTGGTTCACCTACACCCCAAAACGTCCACCCTAACGCCCTTTTTCTACTACTCAAGGACTGTGCTCGCGCAGATTGACGGCACTTCCAATACAAACCACGCCAATCCCCACGTGCGCTTGAATATGCCACCCACACGGCCTATTTAGACCACAGATGGTCTATCTACCCCAAAACGCTTACCCATACGCCCCTTTTCTCCTACTATCCGACTGGATATGCGTAGATTGACGCGACTTCCAATAAAATAAACATCACAGACGGACTCTACACCATGAGCGCTTAAATATGACACCTCACATGGCTCATTTGAACCCCGAATGGCTCACATAGGCCCCATAATGTCCACTCCAGCCCTGCCTGCCAAGTGCGCATGCGCATTATAACTTTCCAGAGAAAATCGACTAACAGCCCCGTGACCCCTCCCATCGTCACGGTACTCTTCAGCGAGAGAACTAGTACCGACCCTCTATAATCTACTCCACTAGAAAACTTTCCATGGATTCATGTACACTGCGTTTTTCCAGATTTTTAGAATATTTCCTGTAAGGTCCGTTATTCTGCATTTCTCTCGATTACCGGAGATTGTCGGAGATTTTCGGAAATTCCTGGAACTCGCGCTCCGACAATGCACCTGCAACGTGGCGTCCATTTTTTTTGCGGCCGGCAGCCATTTTTTTATATCAAGATCCCCTTTTAATACTACTAACAGTCCTTCTTGTTTTCACCTTATATTATCCAGTATTTGAAAACCATATAAATGTCAATGTTTTATGGTGGTGTTGTATATGAGATAATTAGTTTACATGCGCGATCTGTGTCAGTGTTCTACAAGCACCTACACACCACTCTATCTCACAATCTAGCTCTGCCTGGTCCCAACACACCTTTCATGATTAATCACAGTTGTAAAATAATAAAACAAACCCACTTCGACCAATTTTACAAAATGGCCGCTCAAACTATACAAGTAGCATAACGGCGTCTGTCCCACTGACAAATTGGGCGATGACGCATTTTGTTCCACAGATTATATTAGAAAGTGATGTAATTTACACTTAATTGCTCGACGGAACAAAGTTACAGTTGGCTGAGATTTAGTACAAAGACATTGTCTGAAAGTGGGATAAAGCCAGCTCTGCAAGATGAAGATTTGCCTGTTTTTGGCGAGTTTCGTTCCATTGTTATACACAGGTAAGTTTGATTACGAGGATACACTCTCAGAAATATTCAGGGAATACTCCTGAATTGATCAGGCTGTACATCCACAACTCAATTTCAGGCATTTTACCTGAAATCCATGAATAATTTCCTGAAATTCAAATATATCATCCCTGAATTCAAGCTAAATTACTTGAATTTTAGGGGATTTTACCTGCCTGAATAGGGTCGTGAACTTAATATTCAGCGTGATACATTTGTCTGAATATCAGGGAAAATCCTCTCATTCAGGGATATTTTTCCTGAAATTCAGGTAATCAGACCTGAATTTCAGCCAAAATCCCTGAAATTGAGTTGTGGATGTACAGCCCGATCAATTCAGGAGTATTCCCTGAATATTTCTGAGAGTGTATATATTGATCCTCTTGGGCCAGGTCTCACACTTCTCATATTTGGATTAATAGTATCTTTTGTGGTGAAACTTTGATGAGGATGGCAGCTTCATCGAATGCCACATTTCAACCCAATTCAAACCCTAAAACTACAATGAAAAAAGCGCCTATATGAGATAGATCTCTCGCTGCTATCATCTTGGGAAGCAAAATGTAGCCAAATTATCATGTCTTTGTTTGTTTCTGTCACTAGACATGAAAACTTGGCTAGTCAAAGCGGGGCTTGTTTTTTTTATTAAACTTATTGAGTAAGAAAAAATCTTCCTGGACAAAACACATTAATTGTAAATACAGCACAGATGTAAATATTTCACTGATCTTTTATTTGATATTTTTTCAGCCACAAAGTGACCAATATCTCAACCAAATTCTTCATTGTTGAGCATGCAGATTTATAGAAATCAGTATATTACATACAACACTTTAAATTTATAGTGTATAATTTTATAATGTGTCTATTCAAAATTTCTACAAAAGTAGTCGCTATGTATAGATGAAGTATTGCTGAACGCGACGTTAAATCTAATTCTCTCTCTGTGTATAAATATATACTTTATACAAGGTAGGGGATTTGTCTGTAGGGGTTTCGTCTTTGGGGGTTTTGAGAATGTTTTTTCTTCTTCTTTTTTGTTTCGTGGGGCTTTTGTCATGAACCAGAAAGTATGTCAATCTAAGATGCGACTATCAAGTGCTAAAATTCACGGTATTATATGCAAGACTTGTAATTATGCTACGAAAGCCGAGAGGGGACTTCTGACTTCCGACTTCTGACTTCCGACTATGCTGATAAAAGCATGACGCACATGGCAGACAGTAGAATAATGATCGAGCAAACACTTGTAGTTATATAACTGTCGTAGAAAGGTGTGCCCCGCCTAGCAACACCTACTCCGATAGAGAGCTAAAATATCCCCCATTAAAACCCTCCCATCCGGCCACCCGAATTCACGTGTTATCTCAATGAAAACCCTCCCTCGTCTGATCTATCTCAGTGCAAGCACGAAGACTCCCGAAGTTCTAGCTTCGGGCGTAAACCGGTTTGGAGAAGTTATATTCGGAACCAGCAATCTCCTAGCATGTACGATTTATTTCGACGTGACAGGGCTAGCAGTTTGGAGCGTAAGGCTACCTCTGCAACACCCCTCCCCGTTTTCTTTTTAGAACCCTTCCCTATCCCAGGCAACCGCCTTTCCAGCGCTGACAACAATTACTAAAATACGAGACAAAGACGTGAATTCTCCATGTTATATCACATGTGTCAAAATGCGTAACTTGCAGTGTACAAAAGTACACTGCTCCCTAAAAGCACCCAACTTCAATAAAATGGTAACCCCCACTATTCCAGTCTCATTAACAGACTGTCTATAATTACACCCAAACCCACTAAAAATCTCACTCAAATGGTCAGCCTCATGGGACTGATCACTTTATTTCTCAAAATATAATCCGCAGGCCAGCCTACCAGCTTTACGGCCCCAATAAATATAATCAGCCGCATGGGACTGCTCACCTTAATTCTTAAAAATATAATCCGCAGGCCAGCCTACCAGCTACATGGCCACACTAAACACCAGAACATCATACAATCCACGACTGGCACAAGCGTCTAATCTAATAGCCGTCCAGACTATAAATTGGGCTCCCATTCTCTCTCCCCTAATAATTTCAAGGCTCGTCTTCACCAGCGGCCAACACTTTCTAGTAGAGAGGGAACCCACAGGGACGAATGTACGAGGAGCCAGCAGTCTGCGTGCACTCAGACATGATGACCCAGCGCACACCCGCCCCAGCAAACGGCTACCTCACCAGAGAGAATATCTGTAGAGGAAGAACATAACCATAATTGCTACACCTCCACAGGTATCAAGCCCACACAAAAAGATCATTAAACTCATAACTAGAAGAGGGTTGAGACTATAATCAAATAATGACGCATTCATTCACTTCCCTAGTGGTGGATATCTTGCCCCACCGGATTCACGATAAATTATAAGACAAGATGGCGGATCGACAACTCCCGCCAGGGCTTCATGGAGAAGACATGGGATGAAGAGGGACGTCTCCCTCAACCCCAGGTCTCCGACATGGCTACCCGCACTACATATTCTCTTACTATATCTCCTCCATGTCACTCCATATATTAAACTTCACCTCACAAAGACTTTCAGGAACATACCACACAGCTTAACACACAAAAACACCCCACAAAGAACACACAGTTATAAAATCTCAACAGGAATCACACAGAAACGTCATTAACGCGTAGATCCATCATACAGAATTCTTCATACATACAAATTCTCTAACCACACCAACTATCGAACCCAGGCCCGGTTCCCTCACATAGAATACCTAAACACACTTAGTTCACCACAACACATCAAGTTCTCCCATAACTTACTACAAGTACAACGCCGCAGCGCAAATCACAATTTTCGAACAACATCCAACTCCGAATACACACCAGAGTTTCTCCCATATTACACGTGCGACGCCGCAGCACAAGCCAGTGTTTTCCACACACTACACATACAATGCCACAACATAAACCAGTGTTCGACGCACACCGGAGTTCACACGCTACACGTACAACGCCTCAGCGTAAACCACAGTACTCAACACACACCGGGGTTCTTTACACACTACATGTACACATACAATGCCACAACATAAACCAGGGTCCGACGCACACCGGAGTTCACACGCTACACGTACAACGCCGCAGCGTAAACCACAGTGCTCAACACACACCAGGGTTCTTCACACATAACACATACAATGCCACAACATAAACCAGTGTCCGATGCACACCGCAGTTCACACGCTACACGTACAACGCCGCGGCGTAAATCACAGTGTTCAACACACGCCGGAGTTCTCCAACACACACGATAACTCCAGAACAATATTTCCGAATACACATTACATTGCACAGCACATTAGCAACAGTTTGGGTCTAGAACTCAATTTCACAGTGCTCCAAATAAACATGCTGTACAACAAAACAGAAATTCAAAAGCTCAATTCCACAATGCTTCGAATAAACATCCTGTACAACAAAGCCAAATTCAATTTATCCTCCACTGCATATACGTGATGGCACTCATGAACATATCCCCACAAAGCTGTCACTGGCAGAACAAAATGGAGCCCACATTAAACAAATCACGACTCCATAAAAACTCAAACTGCAAAAAACCTTCCTTTCGCAAACAACCAATACCCCATCTCCAAAATCCACTACACACCCATATGCCAAGAGAAACTCAAAACCCAACCACAGGCAGTCAACTACAGGCGCCAACACCACATCTCCAGTACAGCGAAAATCTAACACAAACAGTGGTACCTGCCTAACCAGCATTCCCATACTGTTCATTCCCCAAAATGGTACCTGCCTAACCAGCATTCCCATACTGTTCATTCCCCAAAATGGTACCTGCCTAACCAGCATTCCCATACTGTTCATTCCCCGAATTGGCAAAGTCAACCCCTGGAGACTCCTAAAAATGGCTCAAGTGGCCGGGTTTAGGGAACGAGTAACATAGTTTCGGTGGTCGGAAGGGCCGTGATAGCCAAGGGCGAAGGAACCTCTTATTTATCCCTTCCCTTACTGCCTACCAGCACCCGGAAAAGTTCTCACTGAATCAACAATAACCACCCCCACCAGACCAGCCATTCCGTAGACCATAGAGTAATGCAAAAGTTACAACAATTACTGCGGTCCCTGGAAGAAACGGGGGAGGTGGGTTTGGACCATGAGGTCAAGGAATCTGCATGGAGCGCCAGTGTCCGGCAGACTTCCTAAAGGACATCCAGACACCGGCGGTCCAACTCGACCTACCGGTGGTGATTCATTAGTTTGGATTATGAGGGCCACCCTCCTCAACCAGTCGAGCATCTACTCGACCTAACCGAATCCCATATGCCCTAACCTTCTCATGCACTTGGCCCACCTCTTTATATAAGTCAAAAGATTTCTTCTACTCGACATGTACTTCGACCACTTCTCACCCCCTCCAATTTTTTGCAGTGCTTCCTCTATCATCATTAACACATTAACGGCCCCAAATCTGCCATGTCAACCAACGTGGAATGATATATAATATATGCAAACAAATCAAAAAGAAATAAGGAATACTCAATCACAATCCAATCAAATACGTTCAAAGACTCTCAGTGATTTTCCATTTCCGAAACTCACTGAAAAATGAAGGTCCAAAGTGGAATAACATACATTGTACTGTTCATGCAGACAAGTGAAAAGAAATGAAGAATATCAATCACAATCTAATCAAATAAATTCAAAAACTCTCAGTGATTTTTCATTTCAGAAACTCACTGAAATAAACGAAAAACAATCCACATATTTTGTCCCCTACAAAACACCAAATTTAACACGAAAAAATAAATAATAGTGTAAACTCCTCACGCTCAGTGACTCTCCACTCCAGAAAATCACTGAAACAAAATAAAAAACTGTCCACAACAGGATGTCCAAATTTGACACCAAAATAACCCGTAGTGTCAACCTCTCAGACCCAGAAAATGAAAATATTTAAACATGTGCATTGCTCATGAGTTCAAAATAATGAAACACATTCATGAACAAATGCACACGCGTTACCGCAGTCAACACGGTCTAGTGTGCCTATTCAGCTACATACATTAGCGAAAATGAAAAAGAACAAGACCCATCTCCAGAACAAGTGCAACACGTGCTACCACACAGTCAACGCATTGCAACTTCTCTGCTAATCCTGCACTATTTCAATTTACAACTAATTATAAATAGGGCACTAAAGAAACTCAGGGTGGACCTGAAGAAAAAAAAATCAATTATCAATTGTGCCCGAAAACCAAAGCAGGCCATCGGTGTTCAAAATAAATAAACCTTCAATTAACATTATCTTCCGTGGCTGGAGAAATGCACCACATAATAAAAACTGGATTTTAGATTGGATCACATCTAGGAGTTAATAACTCCCGAGTTCAAATACAACCAGGAAATAGTCTGTCTTCTCAAGATGGTAAACTGTATCAACATTTAAACTCACTTGCTCATTCACAACACAAAAATATATGTAAACTATTGGAAGGCTGCGATTTAGCTCAAATAATTGATGGAACAGCTTCAAATCTGGTCCAGCGGAAGTCAGAAACCGTTTGTGCACAACGGGTAAGTGCGTTGAGCACAACGGAAACTGAATTGTAACCAAAACACTCTTCAAAACCAATTTCCATACCCAAGATTTCTAAACCCTGTATGTTTATTCTGATCTCGGGAAATAGTACTCTATGTTGGAAGATTCTGATTGAGCTCAAATAATTTAGGACAGCTTTAAATTTAGATTAGGCAAAGTCGGAAACCGATGGGATCCTATATCGGAAACTGACCTATAACCAACCCAGTCTAAAAAGCCAATGTCCACACCTGAAAAAATCTACAACCTGAAGGTCTTTTAAGTGAGCGAGTGAGTAGAATTTTACGTCGCTTTCAACAATATTTCAGCTATATCACGACGAACCAACTAAGCACCGCCCAGCCCAGGAAGGTCTTTCGATCAAGGAACCAGTACTCTCTCGTTTATTCCCAAAATAATTCCAAATGTGTAACCAAAGCCAACAACCAACATTTGTTGACATGCTTCTCTAAAATCTGCATCACCCCTATAGTGTCCAACATCATGAACACCCTTCAGTCTACCATTCAGACCCTTCACGGATGAAACATAGGCACGATCTCATTCAATTTCAAACAAAACATAATTTCCTGAACTAATCCAAGAGAAGGGAAAAAACTAAAACAAGAAATACAGGTCATTAACTCAATTCGAAAGGATTGAGGAAAGTCTTATTACTGTTATCACACTGACAACACCATGGTATCGCCATGAATGTCGGCACCATGACTGGCAATGCCCCAAACTATGAACTATGAACGGAGCAATAAAAATCACGTATCAGACAACCAAAATGTAGGCCATATACATCTGGATTAATCCAGAAATTGACCTGATGAGCGATATTTTTAGCCGACCAGTTGACAGCCGACAAATTCGACTATCACGAACACCACGACGTAAGTGGAATTATACAAATTAGGGACCAACCGTTCAAAAAATATCTTGAAACACAAAGAAAAAACGTGTTTCCCTTTTATCGGGATGGGGAAAACGTTAGCAGAAAAAAAAATCAACCGTTCTCCAATTAAATTGAGCCGCGAATAATCTGAGCATTTACTATTAACCCACAATTGTATACTCCACACAAACTCCTCACAAACGCCAGTATCAACTTTACTTCAAAATTTTCTATCATACATTAACACCATCACACAGCAGAAATATCTCGCACAACAGTCAATCCACACAGCGGAAATCTATCACACAAAAGTAACACCTGGAGCGACAATGGAGAAAGACCTCCTTAAAAATTCTAATTTTTTCATATACTAGATCTATACGATAAGACGGTACAAATATTTGAACATTGTATAGCCCTCCCGAGCTCAAATCGCATTCAATACAACTGAGTCAATTTATCCGGTTTTTACCAATCTATTGGTCACGAACGGTCAACATGCCACTACTAATAACATATCGCGTTTATCACAGGACAATACAACTGTATGTACGGCGACGCCAACTTAGAATAATACACTATTTCCAAGAAATGTTGGCTAATTCAGCTGGCTATATACCAGAAATATATTTAATAGCACAGACCGAATTGAACACATCAAGTCTCTCAAAGAGGCAAAACGATTAACTGCCACATTACACAGACCTTATATGTTGTCGACATTGCCAAATTATACCGCGTAGGCCTTATTTACAGCACAGCGCGTCTATCACAGGGCAATACTACTGTATATACGGCGACGCCAAGTTTATTAAATGACTACGATCGACACACTATCTCCTAGAAATGCCAGCCGGCCAAGTGCCAGAAAAAATATTTGATAGCCAGGACTGAAATGAACAGAATCTCCCAAGAAAGGCGAAACGAATAACCGTGACACCACACAAGCCTGTGTGCAAATTACTATTGCCTGAGCCAATCAGTCAGACAAAGGAAAACCTGTTCTGAACTATTCCGCAATCAACAGCCCGCACAGCCCGCGAGCCGTGAAAGAATTCATACAGAATCGTCTACTAAAATAGCCTTCATATGTCAGGATGGCCTTCTCCCGGTAAAACAATTCAACCTACAATCTACCCGTGGATAGCCGGCCAATACAACAGGGGTTGGGGGAACGCGAACAAAGGAAAAAAAATGCCGGCTTCCATGCCGCGTTGTTTACCGGAATTTTATCAGTCTTTCAGGCATAAATTGGTTCTCGGGCCTAAACCGGTTTGGAGAAGTTATATTCGGAACCAGCAATCTCCTAGCATGTACGATTTATTTCGTCGTGACAGGGCTAGCAGTTTGGAGCGTAAAGCTACCTCTGCAACACCACCATCTCAGCTTCACCTATGTAGGTGTTACCAAAAGCCGGTCGCCAATAATATATTTACTGGTCTGCATCATGGTACGGACGAATAATAGGAATCGAACTGTTTTGACGCAACAGCTTATCGTCACAGGGAGATTTGAAACCAATTTGAGTAATCCTGAAGTCCAAACGGAAAAAGGGTAATTAAAAATGGCGGCCATGTAGCCAATACGATAATGCTTCATTAGTGTCGTTAGCAGTTTTCAGACCGCCAGCTAATGTCACAATTGTGTCATTATATCAGGGAGTTTTAATTATCAGTGACGGATGATTTGGTCTCTCGTTATAACAACCCTATTTCGTGTGTGGGTCTCATACTCCCTCGTGACTATGTCACTAGTATAATATAGTATAGTTCTTTATTATTTATAGTAGCAGGTACATAACAAGACAGACATATAAAACATTATACAACACCACCCAGTCCATACGGGCTTATCAGCCACTTTAAACAATTTTGAATCACGTGGCTCGGTATGCATACAAAACATTTCTCCTTTTGACAAAAGCTTTCCGGATAAAATGACTGAATTTCCTTGTATAATTTTCAAAAAGGTATTTCAGCTTATCAGCATTTGATATTATATTTTCAAAAAATACTTCTTTGAAGAAATCTCGTCTTTCATCTTCATAAACTGAACAGAAAAAAACAAAGTGCTCTTCAGTCTCAATTTGACTAGCGTCACATAATGTACAAATTCTATCATTAACATTGTCTCCACGGTATCTGCCGACCCAGAAGTTCATCAAACTAGTTTCATGAACTTCTGGCCGACCTCAATTATTAAGGGCAAAACACCAAATCGAAAATGAGCAATAAGTGATCTTTCAAACTTTGACAGATTAAATAAAACATAATTTTCGGTGTTATATTCATGTTTAAAAGTGACGTATGGCCTTAGTTTTTTTTTTCTGTATAATACTCGACCATCGATCTGCTGTTTGCTTCAAGGATAGAGGTACATTTCAAGATCACACTGTTTCATACTATTATAACATTAACCTAAGTCAACATCACTTAAGATACTACCGTTACTTAAATATTTGCACCACCCACCGTGGCGTAACCAATCCAATGTAAAAATTAATTTCGTTAAACGAGAGTTATCCATCGAAACTAAACGATTCCACAATCTCAAAATTTCAACATTTCTTAAAGTTTTCAAGGAAGGCCAACCAATATCACCATGCATAAACAGCAAGTGAGGTCAATTTATGAACGCCAAGAAAATATCTCTCGGCTCTGTTTACAACAGCATTACAAACAAGAAAGGTGTTTTTTATTCATCCCCTATACTGCGACACATAGTTGAGTATAGGAAGAACGCCTTTGTTAAATAAAGTAGTATAAGTTTTAAAACCAAGACCTGATATATTTCTACATTTGCTAATAATAGATCCAAGCGCTCTACCTGCGAATTCCGATAGGGATTTAGCAACAATTTCAAAATTCATATATTCTGTAGATATCACCCCAAGATACTTGTAACTATCTATGTAGTCAATAACTGTATTACCCAGTTTAAATTCAAAAGTACTTCGTTTTCCCTACGTTTTCTAAAGTGAACAACTTTTGATTTATTAATATTTACATTAAATCTCCATTTGCTGCACCAGGTATTAACAACATCTAATAATTTTTGTAAATCAGATTCACTTTCAGCTAAAATGACAATGTCATGCGCATAAGCCAAAATAGATATCAACTTCTCGTTTATATTAACTCCCAAATTACATTGTTTTACTTCTTCAATTAAACCATCTATATGGATTGAGAATAGTGTGGGCGTTAGAGTATCCCCTTGCCTCACTCAGGAGTTAGTTATAAACCAATTGGTAAGATAGTTATTAAACTTTACAGCAGGCATAGTATCAGAATACATTTTTTTTGACAGCTCTATACATATCACCATCGATTCCAGAACTCAGTAATTTATTAAAAAGTAAATTTCTATTAACAAAATCAAAGGCCTTTTTAAAGTCAATGAAACAAGAGTAAACAGGCTTACCCTCTGATACATAGTTATCAACTATACTTTGCAGAGAGAATATATGGTCCATACAGGATCTGTCATTTCGAAAACTGTTTTGTTCATCAGAAAGCAAATCGTTTTCTTCTGCAAAAGTTGAAATTCGACCGTTAAGCACACTACTATAGATTTTATATAACATGATAATATACTAATTCCCCGGTAATTCAACGGCACTCTCGGATCGGTATCACTTCCCTTTGGGATACAAAAAATCAACGCTTTCAGCCAAGCAGTTGGCAATAAATTATTTTGAAAACATAAATTCAAGAAGGTATGCAACACATCCTTAAACTGTATTATTTTTCAACACTTCATTTCAAACACACATCCTTAACTGTATTATTTTTCAACACTTCATTATGGATATCGTCAATTTTAAGCGTTTTGTAACTTTTTGCATTATCTATAGCTTTGCAAATTTCTTTCTTCTCTAATGGTCTATTTAATGAGTTATTTGAATTCAATAAATTTTCTTTTTCGTCTAATTCATTAAGCTTACTAGTGTAAAAATGCTCATCATAAACTCCATCATTTATATTATATAACTGTTGGTAATCATCATGTCAGCGTTTCAGAACAATTGCCGGGTACGTGCAAACATATCCGTTGTCGTCAACAATTTCCATTGGTATACTAGTTTTTCGTTTCGGTTCTAATTTCGTTATTTGATTTCAAAAGGCTTCTGAATTCTGTGTGCAAACTTATATTTTACTTTGTTATATTTTCTTTTTATAATATCTAAGCTTTTTATCAAAATCTTTTAATGCTACTCGGTATTCATTGTGGAACCTTCATTTAACAAAACATCTTTCAATCTCATGCACAGCTTTCCATAATTCTGATAGCTCAGTGTCACTACTATAGTCATCATTATTGATATGGTCAACATCGATTCCGAATGCAATCTAATTAAAACTATATCCTATCTGCTCCCCCATTTGGATTTGTCGCTTGTAGGATCTAACCAGCTTGCAATAACGCGAGTTCCAACCAAACCCGAGAACTCTTCATAGTGCTTTGAAGGGAACATAATGGTAGGGGCTTTTTGGTTGGCTCAGGCGAATCAGACGCCACGCTGATGGTGGTATCTTCTGATGTTGCCGCCCTCCCGCCAGTTTGGCGCCATAATGCGGGGTAGAAATATGGACTGTTCCTTGATCCAAACTTTGAGTTAAAGCGGAGACGAGGACTCTATCCCCTTCCCCGACTGCAAGTAAAGTAGTTAACATGCGGACATGGATGTCATAAGACTATTAAATATTCATAACTTGGGCGCTCTGAACACAAAATTCAGTTGATATCAGTAAGATTGGGGAGCATTGATAGGATATTAATTTATTAAGATTGTTCCGAATGTGAACGCTTTCCACTGGCCCATAATTGGACACTGAAGTACATGTATATCCAGTTTAAATAGTCGTCTACTTTGGAGCTTATCAAAAATCAAGTTAACTGCATTTTTTTTTTTAATTCTTTTATTTTATTTATTTGTTTAGTTTTATTTATTTTATTTTATTTGCAGCGTGTATAACAAAGGCTGCCACAAAAATATATGCAGAGATAACTATTGATATTTGACAAGCTCCAAAGTAAAAAACTAATTAAGATGGAAGGACAGATTGTCCATGAAGCTATATACCGTACTCAATGGCCACATCTCAGATAGCAGGAACAACGTAACAACAATGATCAACGATCAGCGTCATGCGTTTTCGTGAAACCTCATATACTGATCAACGTCGTTCGACCAAAACATAAGTGAGGATACGATGTTATTGTAGTTACATGTACCTGTTATCCTTAATTCTGCATGCTCTTCTTTACCCATTGATAATCACAGTAATCGCTGTGACATATAGTACGTATTGAGGTGAATCAATGCTATAGAAAAAGTATTGAAAGTTGTAATAAACTTTATTTTCCAGTTAAATGCAAAATACGTTTGCTTTTATCCATAGTTCGCAGTCAAGCTCCAGTGATCGTTGAAGATATACTTCCTGAAGTCAAAAGAAAAGGGCAGTCTGGCTACCTCAACTGTACAGTGAGTCGACAAGGGATGAATAAGGTGGGTGTAGGACAAAACCCCCCGCGGACAAAACCCCCAGGACAAAACCTCCACCGGACATAACCCCCACTGGACAAACCCCCATCACATATTATTTCCTGTACCCTTTTAGCAATAAAAGAAAAAAACATGGTAAATACAGTATAAAAGTATAAACGTCAAAAACGCGTCACTGTGACGTCACACTTGTGAATTTTTTTTGCAGCCACACATTTTTCAAGGGAGTGACCGTAGGGGATCCTTTGGTGAAAAAATCACGCTTTTGTCACTTACGTAAATATAATTTCACTAAGCCACCTCACTAAAATGATAAGATCTCAAGAGAAAGTTATTTGATGTTATAACATATTTATTAATCTTTCGATACTTGTGTAGCCTACTGTACACGCTAACCTGTTCTTACATGACCAATAATTGGAAGTAATTCCAGTTTCTCACTGCACATTTTTTCACCCCAAACGAAGTTTTTCACCAGCACATTAGCACATGTTTTTCAATAGCAGATAATGGAAGATCTTCTATAAATCCTTACTTTGATCATGAATATGTCACAACAGTTGAGTGAAGATTAATGGTCCACTCATAGATCTGCCAAGTCTCACGGAACGTCCGTGAGTTACAAGAAATCTGCTCTGATCTCACGGAAAATCTTTTCTGAAACTAACATGGGATAAATGGGAGTCTCATGGAATTAAATCCAGCTATTTAACACAGAGTAAATAGAGATGTCAATTACAGGAGAAAGTCTCACGGAATTCCGATACCATAACTATGGTGCAGCTCTGCAGTCATATTTAGTAATTGCTTAGTGTATACCAGTCATTATAATCCTTATAGCTGAAATACACAAAAAATGACCAAGGGTCATAGAGAATAGATATTTATGAATTTCTATATTAAAAATGTAAAAATCCTGTCTAAAATAGCTATTTTTGGGTGAGATGGGGTTTTGTCCGACTTTTCAATTTTGGGGATTTTGTCCTAGGGGGTTTTGTCCGTGGGTGTTTTGTCCTAGGGGGTTTTGTCCGCTGGGGTTTTGTTCGGATCTCGGGTAACAATAATGGATATTGTGTCTACAGATGTCATAAAATTCTATGCGCGTTTTGTCGATGATACTCTAGTCCTAGCAAAGCCGATAGACTTCTCATTAATATTAAATAAGCTAAATTCATTCCACAAACGACTTAAATTCACTTTTGATGATTTTGTTGGTTCTGAAGACATACACGTTTTGGATATTACTATATCAAATTCCGGTACTACAGTTGACCGAATACTCACTCACACTGGCCAGTATGTTCATGTGGATAGTTTTGAGCCTTGGTCAAGAAGAACAGCTTGGGTTACATCACTTGTTTTCAGAGCACATAAGATTTGTGGCAGTCCTATTAACCTAATAAGGGAATTGTCTATTATTAGGAAATTTATGTCTTGGAATGGATTCTCCAGATATACCGCCAGAAAGTTAGTGGATAATTTAGCAAACAAATACAGGTTACCGAGAGTAGCTACCAGGTCTAACAATGATGAAAATATGGCCAAAATATGGACAAGACTGCCATACGTTGGTCGGGAAGGTGAAAGAATATTTCGACAATGCCTCAAGAAACTCAGAAAATATACTCTGGGAACAACAACAAGGACCCCACCCAGACAACATATTGAAGCTCTATTATATATAAATTGTCATGTCCAGGATGCGAATCAGAGTACATCGGCAAAACGGATAGATGTTTTATTGCTCGCCTGAAAGAACATGCTTCTTCCAAATCCGAGGTGTTTCACCATGTAAGCCAGTGCGACAATTTTAGTTACATTCGGCAAATGTGTGATCTAGCAAATGGCTCTTTTGATGATGACCCGATCTCTTTGCATTGTCTCTTATAGAATCAAACGTCAAACACTAAAATTATTGATACAGCAGCTTACTGGTCTCAAGTGTGATTCAATGAAGCCGTAGCCATACGCCGGCACAAAGCAATGTTAAACCAAGGATTGAAAGCATCAAAGGGTTTTAAATTATTTAGGTAATATCATTTAGAGATTAACCAGTTTTCTTTTCATAAATTAGACTGTGTGTATTGTTTCATAATTGTATATTCCCATGCGAGTTACAACATTTGTAGGTTTCCATCAATTCTAATGTGGATTGCCAAGAAAATTATACATATATTATCTTAAAATGACAGTCCTTATCCGAACTTTATGACATCTAGAAATATTCAATGTAGGCACATATCCGCTCATCCTCGCAAGCCAGTGTATCAATCGATATGTTACGATCGATATACTGGCTTGGTTAGTTAACGATAGCAGTTCTGGATATAAATAGCTCGAGTGGTTTCCACTAAGCCGACCCAATCAGTAATCGCGCTGAAGCAGCTCATCAGGCCAATCCGCAGCGAGGTTCGAGTTTTGACTGGTTTGAATTTCATCGCTGGCCAGACTATCTTTGAAATCGACATCTGGTGTCAAAGTGAAAACCGCAGGCTTCAGATACCGACGCGCTACTTCAAAACAACAGCTGGGGATGAAATATACGAGATTGTGTAATAGACGCAACGACTCGAGAACTCATCCGAATCACCAAAAACTTCCAAGTAAACCCACAGGTGTTTGGCAAGTTAATTAGCTGGGGGGTATCGTCAACAATAGATCGGACAAGGTGACTCACTAATACGACCGCCTCTCGATCATCCGTATACATTTTCACAGAAATTAGCCTATACTGTAAAAAGAACGTTTTTCGAAACACTAAAACTGGTTGCAACTGGGCTGCAACGGATAGTGGTTTTTGAAAACCAGAGGTCTCGGTTTTTTTAGAACCCACATCATGGGTTTTCCAAACCCCACTTTCCGTTGCAGCCCAGTTGCAACCAGGTTTTCGAAAATCAGACTTGTAGTTTTTCCAGAACCAAGAAGCAGTGATTCCATACCCCAGATCACAGGTTTTCCAAACCCACTTCCCGTTGCAGCCCAGTTGCAACCAGGGTTTCGAAAACCAGAATTGCAGTTTTTCCAGAACCAAGAAGCAGTGATTCCATTCCCCAGATCACAGGTTTTCCAAATCCCACTTCCCGTTGCAGCCCAGTTGCAACCAGGTTTTCGAAAAAAAAAAATGAGGTAGTTCAAAATGTCATAATGGTACTATATGAATAGCACACATGACACGGCGAACAAGCGTAACAGCATATACCGATAGTCAGAAAGAATGATAGATTTTCAAAAGAAAACCACTTTCTGTATATTATGATTATGCCAAACATGGATATCTGTAACAGGGTAATGTAATCCTTACTTAGTGTAGGTACTTTTATTGAAAACTTCAAATAAGTCTTCCATTAAATAAACCACCGAAGACACGTATCTCATTGATCTTTAGATGATAGCAGAGATTCTTGTGCATCGGGTACTTTAGCACAACGTCCCCATCCTACAAGGCAGATAGGGACCCGACATCCCTTTCAGGTGCGCTTTGAATAACGCCACAGATTTATGTCCCTTATCTCGAAATGCCGTAAGTGGTATATCGAAAAACCTGATTTCCCAGACTTGATTGGGAATTTCAAGAAAATAACTACGGTAAATTAAACATTTAAATACGGGTATCACTTCGTTGAAGATTATCCGGTTGTGCTAATTTCTTGCGATAATTTGAGCATTACAGTATCAGTATATCAATTTTGATAGGTCAAACTTGGGAATGGATGAATAAACGCCCAAATCCGCGTTATGGGGTTTCAAAACATCAGTGTTTGAAACTTTTGTATTGGTGCTCTGTGCGTCAAATATAGTGTTTCGAATAACACGACGCGTTTTCAAACACACATTGCGGGTTTTAAAACACAAGTGTTTGAAACTCTGGTATCGGTGTTTGGAGAGCAGAAAAAGGGGTTTTGAAAACCTTGCTTCATAGAGTTAGAAAGGCGGGAATTGTGAACATGTTCTCAGCCTAAGATCTTCCCTGAACATGCGCCAGAGTGCGTAAAATGGAGGCTAAATTTTCAAAATTTCTCCCTCGGTCCCATCCCTGATTTGACACCCCCAATGTTGAATTGTTTGCACCGCGCCTCTGGTGCTCTTTGGTCTCAATCTTCCTTATATGATCAAAGTGTCCAATGCTGTTAATGTTTGGTGCACTTGATGATATTCAATGCGTAACTAATCGAAAAGAATTGTTTTCTGAAAATAATCACAACCAGATTGATCACATGCAGCGGCTGAAAACTTGTTACATATTTTTACTTGTTAGACATTTTTTTGATCGACTATATGCTGAACTACTGAAAGCAACAGGGGCGTTTTCTACGTCGTTAACAAGTAATTTACCTACTTCACCATGGAGATGGGAGCGCTGACCCTTTTGTTCCGACCTATAGAGGCATAAAATAACAAATGTGTAACAACTATAGCCACGATCTCCCCTAGGATCTCTCCCCCTCCCCCACCCCCACCCAACTCCCCATCTCACCTAGGATCTCTCTCCCCCCACCCAACTCCCCATCTCACCCCACCGTTTTTCAAGTTTGCTGGGTACCAGTGTGGAGGCTAAGAGTGTCCGGGTCGTATCTTTTAATCCAGGTAGAGGACACTCCCCGCCATTCGCGCAAATATGGGGGGACAGTGACTGTTCGCCTACAGTAAAGATAGGAAATAGGATACTGGTCACCAGGACACTCTTATTGCAGCACACCGGTACGCGTCAGTTTCTTGAAAAACTGAATTTTATTTTGTGGTGTTTCGACACACTCCGATTAGTTTGCGGGAAAGCGAGAAGTTGTTTTTTGAAACACGTCGGTCTTCAAACCCAACCATAGTGTTTCAAAATCCCAGAAGGAGTGGCTTGTAAACCGTCAAGTTGTCGGAAAACCAAACATCGGTGTTTCGAAACACACAAGTTTTAAACCCAGGCTGCGGTATTTTGAAATACCGAAAGCTGGGTTTCTCAAACCATGAAGTCGTGTTTCAAAACACATTCTTTTTACAGTTATATATTTCACCTCCTATTTTATTCATTAGAGGGTTAACTCTTCATGCTATCATCCAAAGATTCTCATAATCCATAAGTTATGGGTCGTAAATCTTCCAAACACTCTGAATTTTAGCGTCCAGACAACTTCCGTTACAACTTCGGCCAAACTCGGCAATCACCGTTTTGTTGCGGCGCCGATATCAACCCTGGATATATTCACGATTGTTATCCAAACAGGTCTCTACCAGTGCAAACGATCTCTACCATCTGTACAACGATCTCCACCAGCTAATATTACGGGTTTATGAGCAGTGGTATGTAACAAATAAAATTATGAAATGGATGGAATTAAAACTGCTTGGAATTGAAAAATAATAAGATGTATAGATCTGTCTGAATAAGTACCGTGATATTGCTGCTGCTCCGGAAAAAAAGTGGGCGTGACCGCAATGGCGAGACTTGAATCGGGAAACTGAACGGAGATTGCCGAGTTGGCCGAAGTTGTAACGGAAGTTGTCTGGACGTTAAATTCAGGGTGTTTGGAAGATTTACAGCCCATAATTTATAGATTATGAGAATCTTTGGATGATAGCATGAAGACTTGAATCTCTAAAGAATGAAATAGGAGGTGAAATATAGAGGTAGGCCAATTCCTGTGAAAAATGTATACTGATGATGGAGAGGAGGTCGTACTTTAGTGAGTCACCTTGACCGATCTATTGTTGACGATACCCCCCAGCTAATTAACTTGCCAAACACCTGTGGGTAAACCCTGTCCGAGGATTTAGGGATTACCTGGACTTGTGCAGATGATATCCGCTATATCGCCATACTTTATTCACTTATGTACAGTTTACATAGTTCTTGCCAAATAAGCAGATTATCTATTGTTTTCATCAGTTAGATTGTGTATTGTATGGCCCGAATCACACCATTTGAAGATCGCTGTCAGGTTATGTCTTAACGTTTAATGTCAACAACAATTTTCTGAAAATGACATCATTTTAATATCCGTCCAACCTGACTGACATTACTGGCTTACCTATTCATAAATGTGTATTGGCGCGCTCGTTGTACATCACTTGTCTCGAGCTGACAAATCGTGATGTCCCACTCTGTAACATGCAATAGTTGTTTTATTATACCGAATGTCATATCTGAATAAAATCGGACTTTATAATCATGTGAATGACGATGGTACTGTGAAATAGGCATATCGTGTTCAACACTGCGCGGATCGCCCATTTGCGTACACTTTGCCATCCATAAGATGGCTTGCGAATCGTGTGTCTCCATTATTGCTGAGCGATATCCGGTACTTTACCGGATTCTGTTCGGCCTTCATCCGGCGGAGAACAGACTCGAGAAATCTGATATATTACAGGTTTTCCTACCATTTCTGAAACAGATATTGCCTGGGCTTACAAAATATATAGGTATGTATAACTTTCGTATCATCGCCAAGAGGTGTGGTGGATGTGAAATTTTGAACAAGTAATTCATCACATGACACGAAAATGGCGAGTGACGTTGGGGTTACGTCGGTAGACTTTAGCTGATTGGCTGACGAAGTCACGTGGTAATGATTTCTGGAAATTCCCTCTTGCGGTTGCCGAAAGTAGGCTGAACATGGATGCACACGATCCCGGGGTCAGTCTTACCGCGTAGAGATGACCGATATGGTTACAGGTTGCAAAACGCCGTGTCAAGATCAACTGTTCGACCTGGGCTTGTTTGTCGACTCATTCGCATAATTTGGAAGAGTAACGTTCTCGGTGATCTTACGTACCTTTTCAAAAGATGTCAAATTTATTTCATTCAATTGTCAAATCACATTCACCAATTTCTATCACCAACGGGCCGACGTATACACATCAGGCCGACATATACACATCAATCTTCGTTTCGGGGAGTATGTTGGCGCGCTATGCGAGGCAACTCTAGCCTGGTCCAACAGATGTCGCCGTGGAATAAATGTCATGTCCAACGCTCTGCCGTGTTACATGACATTTATTCAACGGTAAGGCAAGATATGACTGTATCATCACTGAACATCACGATTTGTAGAATGACACGTGACAGGCTGTCAACCAATGAAAACATTACGAATTTACATGAGGTATAATAATATACAATTATTGCATGTTATAGAGTGGGACATCACGATTTGTCAGCTCTCGACAAGTGATGTACAACGAGCGCGCAGCGCGAGTGGTACATCACTTGTCGATGTCGCCGTGGAACAATTTGTCATGTTCAACGCTCTGCCGTGGTATATGACATTTATTCAACGGTCAGGCAAGATATGACTGCATCATCACTGAACATCACGATTTGTAGAATGACGCGTGGCAGGCTGCCAACCAATGAAAACATTACTAATTTACATGAGGTATAATAATACTGCGCGTATGGAGCTGTTTGTAACTTTGTTCACTTCTGAAGATGCTATAACTAATAGCGAAATATACATAATGAAATTGTCATCCCTCCACTGAGTTGCTTTTCTTCTCTATTATTGGAAAATCATCAGTGGTTCCAATGGATAATGGATATCATTCTGGAAAAATGAAGGAACTTCAACTTCGAATTCGATACCGATAGCCAGATTTTCAAGGAACTGAATCGCCTCATTTTCAAGGCGTGCTTATTCCGGATTTATTTGGATAGCCTGTACCAGTGTCGCGAATAACTTGAATAAGATATAGCGAAATATGATTATACCTTGTTAGACACGTTTTTTTAGAGATATGGTAGCGGTATGCGACTTATCACAGCGTTGCTTTATCGTGTTGCGATGCGCCATTAGGTGATGCCATGCATAGCAAACTTTAGCACAACCAGCTCAGTAGAGAACGAAATCCTCCTTGATTGGTTAAAGTCCTTGAATGAGAGCCAATCACATCTGTCATATTATGACAGGTATCAATCAACCTGTAACCATCTGGATCATCTATACGCAGTAAGACTGACCCTGGGATCGTGTACGTGTATCCATTTTCAGCCTACTTTCGGCAAATGCAAGAGGAATACCACTTGAATTCGTCAGCTAATCAGCTAAAATCTACCAACGTAACTCGCCATTTTCGAGTCATGTGATGTCCTACTTGTTCAAAATTGCAGATCTACCACACCTCTTGGATGATACGAAAGTTATTCATACCTATATATTTTGTAAGCCCAGGCAGTATCTGTTTCCGAAGTGATATGAAACCTGTAACTTATGAGATTTCTCGAGTCTGTTCTCCGCCGGATGAAGGCCGAACAGAATACGGTAAAGTACCGGATATCGCTGCGCGATAGTGGAGATGGATGGCGAAGTGTACGCAAATGAGGTATCAATCTAGAAAATGTGTGAGATTGCTGTTTGGCCTAACTCCCTGAGATACATGCCTCCCTCTCATAAAGAGCCTTTGTCTGCATATACATAGAAGTATGTCTGTCATTTATTGGCATGGTACAAAAATCACAATGGATGGCATATTCCTTCAATGTGACTTTTTTGTTAACTTATGGTATCATGGATTCCCTGACGACTGTTCATTCTTCACTATAGCGGTAATAGTAGGTTAACGCCAATACAGAGAACACTGACCATTTCGCATAACGATTAGCCTTGGATTGCATATAGCTCCGTGGTCAGTCGTTCTTCCAAAATAATTTTCGCGTCCATAATCCGGAATTAAGAGGACCCTATATAACTTGATCATAGGGTGAAAATTCTCACTTGAGAGAAGGACAACGCATCCCAACCGAGCCGGCAGGCGAGGTTGGCATGTATTTTCCTTCTCAAGAGTGGGAATTTTCATCCTAAGATCAAGTTAATATGGGTTTCTCTTTCCAATATAATATAAATTATTACTTTAATCAGTATTTTATTTAGCTATAGAACCTTTGCTGTGTAGGTGGGCGTGGCTGTTCTTCCCTACACAGCTGTAGTTCCTTCCCTTTACATTTCATACCACGAAGTTTTGACTTCCGAAACGCCTGCGTTTCGGAAGATTTAACGGCTGCACATACAAGAACACAGTAGCTGGTGATAATAAAATGTACCTCGTTATTCTCCTTGTAGTCTTTTGTCACTTCCCTCCAAGTTAGAACTCTCGGTATTCCCTCATTCTTAAGTTATCATCAATTGTTCAAGACTCTCAGAGATTTGAATATTCAGCTGACCGCCATTCAACTGTCAGTCATGTAAATTTCCCTTGCACGGACTTTGCCGGAGATGGCGGTGTCATTTGAAAACAAGCCGTGGCGCATGCGTGATTTTTCGAGCCAGTTCGATGACAGTCCAACGCATGCGCGTGTAGGTGGGCGTGGCTATCTTCGTTATGCAAGATTCAAGATTCAAGATTTTATTGTACAGACACCAGTCAAAGGCAGAGTACAAAATGTTAAGAGAAATACAACAAGAGAAACAATAAAACAGTGGCATGAATATTAATATTTATATATATGTTATAGCTGAGAGATAGCTGTATGTCTGGGTGTTAACTTGTGGAAGACATTCAAAATATGAGTCCAAAATATGCCAGAAAACTCCGTGAAGGCGTGATTAAAAGACGATATCAAGAACGATGAAATATTAAGTGTTGAGAGTTGGCAGGCGGCGAGAAGGACCAATGTAGAGGAAAATGAGGTATAGTTTATTACTATTCGCTGCCGTTTTATTTCGTGTGCAGTTAAGATATTGGACAATGTCATTCAAAGTTCAATGTGTGGGATGTATTGTGTATAGGAGGAACCTGGGCTGTAGTCGGGTACACAGCCATTCAAGACTACAGCCATTCCTGGGCTATATTTTATTAAAAATACCAACGACACACTGAAACGTTGCTGCAGCGCATCATGCCTGCAGCTCGTGTCAAGCGTCGAGACTAGCTACCTGTGTCGCACGTGCTCATCCTACATTCGTGAGTGGGATGAACTATCCCAGCACGTTTTCCCGCATATTTTTTGTTGAGTGTTATTCACGCGACACAGGTAAGGTATAAACTGAATCATTTAGCCACAGTGGCTTGTCTTCGTCGACGAAACAATAGAATTATTCCCACCTTTTCATATACCACGAAGACAGTGGGTATCATATATGCGTTCTATACGACCTACGTCGATGGTGGACAAAGACATAGTACAAAAGGTGGAAAACAATTATATTCTTAAAAAATAATAATATATATATATATATTAATAGCAACAACAACAACAGCAACATCGCTGAAGACACCCACTGCTAATCAAGCTAGCACATATAATCATATTAGACACGTTCAGATTCTGGAGATATTTGCATGGAGTATCATGTGCTATATATACCTGTGTTCAGATATGAGGTGGGGGTCATATCTTTTCAAGATATGAAGGATTTATATCTATTTCACATGGTATAGGCCTATATCGAAGTTGGGTGGAAGTATACCAATTCCGGTCATTCTCCCTGAACTATTACTCACTATACATATCCTCTGATTAGGTATGGTGGATGCATGAAGACCATCACATAACGAGTGACATGAAAGTTATAGCCTACAATCAGGTCATTGAAGGTCGCTTCAAATACGAGGTTCAGAGGACGATTCAAGGCAACGACAAAACCACTTACACAGTTATAGTGAACAGACTCCGAGAAGAAGATGGGGGCCGGTACATCTGTAAAATTTATCTTCAAGGGATAGGTGATACCTCAAAATGGCCGACTAGATTTGGAAACCTCACCGTACAAGGTATGGAAGAAATACAATTTCGAAATGACTGTAACTCAGCAAAAACATTGTTCTTGTATTTCAATTATTCGTAGCAAGAAATGCTTTGTATAGATTTTCTTGATCGTTGTTCTCCGAATTTTTTTCAACTTGGTCGTTGTTCATCAACAGAACGTTTGTCTGATCGTTGTTTTTTGCGATACAAATGTACCAACCCTTTGTCCTCAGACAAATCAACTATTTGCTAACTGCGAACTGCACACCAAGTTAAAGGTCGTTAGTCATGGCCGTCTTACCGAGAAACATAAAATCTCCTTGATTTTTGTCCTCCCCAATTCCTAATGGAAGAAGGAGTCTTTCATTATCGTCACTGTGGGTATAGTTCTCCGGACTTAAACTATTGTTCTCAGATAATTGAAGCTCTTAAATTAACCATCACGTTCAAAAATACCTTCAACAATGGAAATATTTATTAATAATTGCCCTCGGCAGTAACCCTTGCTTATCCTGCCAACAGTCCAAGCATTGGATCATTGGAGCAAAGCTTGCCTTGTCCATCAGCATAAGCACATTCTCTCGCCCATAGCTTTCGGCAATAAATGCCTTCTTCTGATGACAGTTGATTATTGTCAGTAACAACCAAGGATCTTGTTAGTTGCTTTCTGTGCTACAGGGAAGGTCTCTCATGAGTTTTGTTTGTTGTTTTCAGCATTATATACATGTACCATTGCTCTTGGCGACGAGATAGACCACTCTTGGCCATTGTTAAACAACAAATTCACTCTTGGCGACGAGACAGACCATTCTTGGCCATTGTTAAACAACAAATTGACTCTTGGTGACGAGATAGACCATTCTTGGCCATTGTTAAACAACAAATTCACTCTTGGCGACGAGACAGACCATTCTTGGCCATTGTTAAACAACAAATTGACTCTTGGTGACGAGACAGACCACTCTTGGCCATTGTTAAACAACAAATTGACTCTTGGTGACGAGATAGACCATTCTTGGCCATTGTTAAACAACAAATTGACTCTTGGTGACGAGATAGACCATTCTTGGTCATTGTTAAACAACAAATTCACTCTTGGCGACGAGACAGACCATTCTTGGCCATTGTTAAACAGCAAATTGACTCTTGGTGACGAGATAGACCACTCTTGGCCATTGTTAAACAACAAATTGACTCTTGGTGACGAGATAGACCACTCTTGGCCATTGTTAAACAACAAATTCACTCTTGGTGACGAGATAGACCATTCTTGGCCATTGTTAAACAACAAATTGACTCTTGGTGACGAGATAGACCATTCTTGGCCATTGTTAAACAACAAATTGACTCTTGGTGACGAGATAGACCATTCTTGGCCATTGTTAAACAACAAATTGACTCTTGGTGACGAGATAGACCATTCTTGGCCATTGTTAAACAACAAATTGACTCTTGGTGACGAGATAGACCATTCTTGGCCATTATTAAACAACAAATTGACTCTTGGTGACGAGATAGACCATTTTTGGCCATTGTTAAACAACAAATTGACTCTTGGTGACGAGATAGACCATTCTTGGCCATCGTTAAACAACAAATTGACTCTTGGTGACGAGATAGACCATTCTTGGCCATTGTTAAACAACAAATTGACTCTTGGTGACGAGATAGACCATTCTTGGCCATTGTTAAACAACAAATTCACTCTTGGTGACGAGATAGACCATTCTTGGCCATTGTTAAACAACAAATTGACTCTTGGTGACGAGATAGACCATTCTTGGCCATTGTTAAACAACAAATTGACTCTTGGTGACGAGATAGACCATTCTTGGCCATTGTTAAACAAGAAATTGACTCTTGGTGACGAGATAGACCGTTCTTGGCCATTGTTAAACAACAAATTGACTCTTGGTGACGAGATAGACCGTTCTTGGCCATTGTTAAACAACAAATTGACTCTTGGCGACGAGATAGACCATTCTTGGCCATTGTTAAACAACAAATTGACTCTTGGCGACGAGATAGACCATTCTTGGCCATTGTTAAACAACAAATTGACTCTTGGTGACGAGATAGACCATTCTTGGCCATTGTTAAACAACAAATTGACCCTTGGTGACGAGATAGACCATTCTTGGCCATTGTTAAACAACAAATTGACTCTTGGCGACGAGATAGACCATTCTTGGCCATTGTTAAACAACAAATTGACTCTTGGCGACGAGATAGACCATTCTTGGCCATTGTTAAACAACGAATTCACTCTTGGCGACGAGATAGACCATTCTTGACCATTGTTAAACAACGAATTCACTCTTGGCGGCGAGATAGACCATTCTTGACCATTGTTAAACAACAAATTCACTCTTGGCGACGAGATAGACCATTCTTGACCATTGTTAAACAACAAATTCACTCTTGGCGACGAGATAGACCATTCTTGACCATTGTTAAACAATAAATTCACTCTTTGCGACGAGATAGACCATTCTTGACCATTGTTAAGCAACAAATTCACTCTTGGCGACGAGATAGACCATTCTTGGCCATTGTTAAACAGCAAATTCACTTTTGGCGACGAGATAGACCATTCTTGGCCATTGTTAAACAACAAATTCACTCTTGGCGACGAGATAGACCATTCTTGGCCATTGTTAAACAACAAATTCACTCTTGGCGACGAGATAGACCATTCTTGGCCATTGTTAAACAACAAATTCACTCTTCGTGACGAGATAGACCATTCTTGGCCATTGTTAAACAACAAATTCACTCTTGGTGACGAGATAGACCATTCTTGGTCATTGTTAAACAACGAATTCACTCTTGGTGACGAGATAGACCATTCTTGGCAATTGTTACACAACGAATTCACTCTTGGTCACGAGATAGACCATTCTTGGCCATTGTTAAACAACAAATTCACTCTTGGTGACGAGATAGACCATTCTTGGCCATTGTTAAACAACAAATTGACTCTTGGTGACGAGATAGACCATTCTTGGCCATTGTTAAACAACAAATTCACTCTTGGTGACGAGATAGACCATTCTTGGCCATTGTTAAACAACAAATTGACTCTTGGTGACGAGATAGACCATTCTTGGCCATTGTTAAACAACAAATTGACTCTTGGTGACGAGATAGACCATTCTTGGCCATTGTTAAACAACAAATTGACTCTTGGTGACGAGATAGACCATTCTTGGTCATTGTTAAACAACAAATTCACTCTTGGCGACGAGACAGACCATTCTTGGCCATTGTTAAACAGCAAATTGACTCTTGGTGACGAGATAGACCACTCTTGGCCATTGTTAAACAACAAATTGACTCTTGGTGACGAGATAGACCACTCTTGGCCATTGTTAAACAACAAATTCACTCTTGGTGACGAGATAGACCATTCTTGGCCATTGTTAAACAACAAATTGACTCTTGGTGACGAGATAGACCATTCTTGGCCATTGTTAAACAACAAATTGACTCTTGGTGACGAGATAGACCATTCTTGGCCATTGTTAAACAACAAATTGACTCTTGGCGACGAGATAGACCATTCTTGGCCATTGTTAAACAACAAATTGACTCTTGGTGACGAGATAGACCATTCTTGGCCATTGTTAAACAACAAATTGACCCTTGGTGACGAGATAGACCATTCTTGGCCATTGTTAAACAACAAATTGACTCTTGGTGACGAGATAGACCATTCTTGGCCATCGTTAAACAACAAATTGACTCTTGGTGACGAGATAGACCATTCTTGACCATTGTTAAACAACAAATTGACTCTTGGTGACGAGATAGACCATTCTTGGCCATTGTTAAACAACAAATTCACTCTTGGTGACGAGATAGACCATTCTTGGCCATTGTTAAACAACAAATTGACTCTTGGTGACGAGATAGACCATTCTTGGCCATTGTTAAACAACAAATTGACTCTTGGTGACGAGATAGACCGTTCTTGGCCATTGTTAAACAAGAAATTGACTCTTGGTGACGAGATAGACCGTTCTTGGCCATTGTTAAACAATAAATTGACTCTTGGTGACGAGATAGACCGTTCTTGGCCATTGTTAAACAACAAATTGACTCTTGGCGACGAGATAGACCATTCTTGGCCATTGTTAAACAACAAATTGACTCTTGGCGACGAGATAGACCATTCTTGGCCATTGTTAAACAACAAATTGACTCTTGGTGACGAGATAGACCATTCTTGGCCATTGTTAAACAACAAATTGACCCTTGGTGACGAGATAGACCATTCTTGGCCATTGTTAAACAACAAATTGACTCTTGGCGACGAGATAGACCATTCTTGGCCATTGTTAAACAACAAATTGACTCTTGGCGACGAGATAGACCATTCTTGGCCATTGTTAAACAACGAATTCACTCTTGGCGACGAGATAGACCATTCTTGACCATTGTTAAACAACGAATTCACTCTTGGCGGCGAGATAGACCATTCTTGACCATTGTTAAACAACAAATTCACTCTTGGCGACGAGATAGACCATTCTTGACCATTGTTAAACAACAAATTCACTCTTGGCGACGAGATAGACCATTTTTGACCATTGTTAAACAATAAATTCACTCTTTGCGACGAGATAGACCATTCTTGACCATCGTTAAGCAACAAATTCACTCTTGGCGACGAGATAGACCATTCTTGGCCATTGTTAAACAACAAATTCACTCTTGGCGACGAGATAGACCATTCTTGGCCATTGTTAAACAACAAATTCACTCTTGGCGACGAGATAGACCATTCTTGGCCATTGTTAAACAACAAATTCACTCTTGGCGACGAGATAGACCATTCTTGGCCATTGTTAAACAACAAATTCACTCTTCGTGACGAGATAGACCATTCTTGGCCATTGTTAAACAACAAATTCACTCTTGGTGACGAGATAGACCATTCTTGGCCATTGTTAAACAACAAATTCACTCTTGGTGACGAGATAGACCATTCTTGGCCATTGTTAAACAACAAATTCACTCTTGGTGACGAGATAGACCATTCTTGACCATTGTTAAACAACAAATTGACTCTTGGTGACGAGATAGACCATTCTTGGCCATTGTTAAACAACAAATCGACTCTTGGTGACGCGATAGACCATTCTTGGCCATTGTTAAACAACAAATTCACTCTTGGTGACGAGATAGACCATTCTTGGCCATTGTTAAACAACAAATTGACTCTTGGTGACGAGATAGACCATTCTTGGCCATTGTTAAACAACAAATTGACTCTTGGTGACGAGATAGACCATTCTTGTCCATTGTTAAACAACAAATTGACTCTTGGTGACGAGATAGACCATTCTTGGCCATTGTTAAACAACAAATTGACTCTTGGTGACGAGATAGACCATTCTTGGCCATTGTTAAACAACAAATTGACTCTTGGTGACGAGATAGACCATTCTTGGCCATTGTTAAACAACAAATTGACTCTTGGTGACGAGATAGACCATTCTTGGCCATTGCTAAACAACGAATTGACTCTTGGTGACGAGATAGACCATTCTTGGCCATTGTTAAACAACAAATTCACTCTTGTCGACGAGATAGGCCATTCTTGGCCATTGTTAAACAACAAATTGACTCTTGGCGACGAGATAGACCATTCTTGGCCATTGTTAAACAACAAATTGACTCTTGGCGACGAGATAGACCATTCTTGGCCATTGTTAAACAACAAATTCACTCTTGGCGACGAGACAGACCATTCTTGGCCATTGTTAAACAACAAATTCACTCTTGGCGACGAGACAGACCATTCTTGGCCATTGTTAAACAACAAATTCACTCTTGGCGACGAGACAGACCATTCTTGGCCATTGTTAAACAACAAATTCACTCTTGGCGACGAGACAGACCATTCCTGGCCATTGTTAAACAACAAATTCACTCTTGGTGACGAGACAGACCATTCTTGGCCATTGTTAAACAACAAATTACTCTTGCTGACGAGACAGACCATTCTTGGCCATTGTTAAACAACAAATTCACTCTTGGTGACGAGACAGACCATTCTTGGCCATTGTTAAACAACAAATTCACTCTTGGTGACGAGACAGACCATTCTTGGCCATTGTTAAACAACAAATTCACTCTTGGTGACGAGATAGATCATTCTTGGCCATTGTTAAACAACGAATTCACTCTTGGTGACGAGATAGACCATTCGTGGCCATTGTTAAGCAACAAATCCACTCTTGGTGACGAGATAGACCATTCTTGGCCATTGTTAAACAACAAATCGACTCTTGGTGACGCGATAGACAATTCTTGGCCATTGTTAAACAACAAATTCACTCTTGGTGACGAGATAGACCATTCTTGGCCATTGTTAAACAACAAATTCACTCTTGGTGACGAGATAGACCATTCTTGGCCATTGTTAAACAACAAATTCACTCTTGGTGACGAGATAGACCATTCTTGACCATTGTTAAACAACAAATTGACTCTTGGTGACGAGATAGACCATTCTTGGCCATTGTTAAACAACAAATCGACTCTTGGTGACGCGATAGACCATTCTTGGCCATTGTTAAACAACAAATTCACTCTTGGTGACGAGATAGACCATTCTTGGCCATTGTTAAACAACAAATTGACTCTTGGTGACGAGATAGACCATTCTTGGCCATTGTTAAACGACAAATTGACTCTTGGTGACGAGATAGACCATTCTTGTCCATTGTTAAACAACAAATTGACTCTTGGTGACGAGATAGACCATTCTTGGCCATTGTTAAACAACAAATTGACTCTTGGTGACGAGATAGACCATTCTTGGCCATTGTTAAACAACAAATTGACTCTTGGTGACGAGATAGACCATTCTTGGCCATTGTTAAACAACAAATTGACTCTTGGTGACGAGATAGACCATTCTTGGCCATTGCTAAACAACGAATTGACTCTTGGTGACGAGATAGACCATTCTTGGCCATTGTTAAACAACAAATTCACTCTTGTCGACGAGATAGGCCATTCTTGGCCATTGTTAAACAACAAATTGACTCTTGGCGACGAGATAGACCATTCTTGGCCATTGTTAAACAACAAATTGACTCTTGGCGACGAGATAGACCATTCTTGGCCATTGTTAAACAACAAATTCACTCTTGGCGACGAGACAGACCATTCTTGGCCATTGTTAAACAACAAATTCACTCTTGGCGACGAGACAGACCATTCTTGGCCATTGTTAAACAACAAATTCACTCTTGGCGACGAGACAGACCATTCTTGGCCATTGTTAAACAACAAATTCACTCTTGGTGACGAGACAGACCATTCCTGGCCATTGTTAAACAACAAATTCACTCTTGGTGACGAGACAGACCATTCTTGGCCATTGTTAAACAACAAATTACTCTTGCTGACGAGACAGACCATTCTTGGCCATTGTTAAACAACAAATTCACTCTTGGTGACGAGACAGACCATTCTTGGCCATTGTTGAACAACAAATTCACTCTTGGTGACGAGACAGACCATTCTTGGCCATTGTTAAACAACAAATTCACTCTTGGTGACGAGATAGATCATTCTTGGCCATTGTTAAACAACGAATTCACTCTTGGTGACGAGATAGACCATTCGTGGCCATTGTTAAGCAACAAATCCACTCTTGGTGACGAGATAGACCATTCTTGGCCATTGTTAAACAACAAATCGACTCTTGGTGACGCGATAGACAATTCTTGGCCATTGTTAAACAACAAATTCACTCTTGGTGACGAGATAGACCATTCTTGGCCATTGTTAAACAACAAATTCACTCTTGGTGACGAGATAGACCATTCTTGGCCATTGTTAAACAACAAATTCACTCTTGGTGACGAGATAGACCATTCTTGACCATTGTTAAACAACAAATTGACTCTTGGTGACGAGATAGACCATTCTTGGCCATTGTTAAACAACAAATTCACCGTTATCCTCAACAATTCTTATGAATGCTGATGTACTTTGTTTCCGTGAAAACAATTTCTATACCGACGATTAGTACAGATGTGACGAATAAGAATCTTCGGTGGTTACAAGTGTCCAGCTTCTATAAAACATCTAGGACATTTGTCCACCACATTTGCAACTATAAGGGCGGACACCTATCTCCAAAGTAAATTAAGAATATGACAAGGACATTAGTCATCAATTACATTGGTACCTGGAGATCGTAGCGTATTATCTTTGGCGCTATACGCTCATTTCTAGAAGTTTAATGTTTTTTATCTGTATTTTTTTCATCTGGTTAAGAGAAGATGATCCATTAAAGAAAAAAGGGGGTTCACCACACTCGTTAAACAAATATGGCACCCAAATGCATCTGTGCCATTAAAAGCCATAATACTGAATACATAAGGAGATTTGAATTTTTACTTGCTTGATGCTCAATAAATCAAACTTTCCGAGGTTAAATTTTCTCCAAGTTGCTATATAATATTTAACACACATAGGTTTTGTTGAGTATGTAATAAAAACGGGGGGCACCATGCTTTCTTAGAAAATATTGGCGGTATGACAGATAAACTGAGCCTTTCCAGTCCTATTTCCAGGTGGGAGGATCGAAGTGGGGCATGGAAAATTATTGGAGGTTCATTTATTAACCATTTAGAAGTTTTTGTTTTGTTGAAAGTGACTAAGAGTGAATTTTGGGAGATCCCAGAGGCGTAATTTTCAACCGTGGAAGCACTTTGCACCTTCCAACGATTGAATCTAAAATGCCAACTGTTTGGTCAGTTCTTTCACACTATCGAACCACCAGTAAACGCAATCGGCTCTGTTGCATCCTTTGCCGATTTTTATCCAATTTTGTGACTTCTGGGTACTTTTTGTATGAAATTCAGCTTGCTTTGAAAAAGTCGACAAATCCCCCTGTAGCCCCATAACAGCAGGGACATGAACGTCCTTAACTCGCATTTTAGGGCCTTTTTAACATGTCTTTCAAGCTCCCGAAGCTTTCCAGTGATCTATACTATACCAAATGACGACTGAGTTACAATGACGTGTAAAGTCGTATATGCATGGATGGAAGAATACTTGTCACTGATCAAATATATATGTATGAAACTATAACTGTCAGGAATCATTGAACATAGCTTACATTTGCTTTTTCATGTGGAACTAGCCATGGGTTCATATAAACTCTTATTTCATGCTTGCATTGATCTTATATTTCAACAGTGTCATACGACGCATTGAGAAATTTTAACGAATTATTTAAGTTGTATCGGGCTTGGGTCGTCACTCAATGTGTTGGGATTCTCATGACCAATAAACGACAGGTGTAAACGAAATTTCACAGGTACGATCTAGTGTCACTCTAGAATTAATCAGAAAAGAGAAAATCAGATGATGAAGTCGAGATTGATTTTTATTCAATCACACCACGTTATAATGGTACAGGAATCTCACAAACAATACAGTTACTAGAGGTAGGTCACACCATCAGTTCAAGAAAATGAATATCAAACTTCTTGGAGACAAAGATCGTACAAGTCTTCTACGTTGAAATATCAAGTGAAGATGTCCTGAGATTGTCTCAGGAGACCAAGGTGTTAAAAGAATGGAGAAAACACTTCTAATGTCAAGTTTGATACCTTTCTCTTTCTCTGTCAGTGATTTTTCTCTAGTTATTTAACTTGAATGACACTCTGGATATGAATAATCAAAACAGACCAATTACAACTTAATACAGGTAGGCAAATTTTTCCCCTGCACAATCCATTCACATTTACACGAGCCAGCAAAATATGATTGGTTCACGACCTCTACATAACTTCAACATGGTCAATTAAAGCCTGGCTTCGAATAGTCCAGTTCCAGACAGATCATATTCCTTTACATTCATCTTGGATATGGCTCATAATATCAATTTCTTGAATGATCTGGAACTTAGATTAACGCTGAACAGAGAAACAATGGGCTGTCCGTGAGTTCATGACCCAAATAAACAGATTAATTACCATGCATAATACGAATATTATATAACTAACATTGTTTAATAAAGATTTATTATAATCAAATAAGACGCAGGAATCAAGCAATATTCAATCCAAAATCTCACAGCATGTCTACCAAATTTGCCTTGACCGTTGATACCCGCAACACAATTTCTCTATAAAGTTGGCGTCAGCAACAAATAAAAACGTTTCGTTCATTGTCGCCCTAAAACAAACTTTAATCGACTTTTGCTCAGAAATACAATCTTTTCTTGTCTGCCATTCTCGTAACATCTTGTCCGTTGTTTTTCGCATCACCACATTTATGTTTTGTAGCTGTCTTCCTGTTTATTTCAGTCCCTCCTTCGATTTTGGTGTCGGAAACTTCAAACACTGAAGAGAGACAACAAGGCGGCCATGTTACGTTTCGGTGTAACGCCATGGGATCACCAATGCCGAATATAACCTGGATTCGATCAGATGGTAAACCATTACCAAGCGGAGAACTTGCACACAGGGTAAATTAACTTTCAAGTTTTCGCATATATCAAAATCTGGAGCAACCGAAGATAGTCAAACCGTTAAATACGGAATACATTCACTCTGTTACCAGTGCTCAAAGATGTGGAACGAGCTTCCAAATGATATTAAGCAAGAATCTGCTGTAAGAAATTATGTCTCCCAACTATGTTGGGGGGAGACATCTATTGTTTGTGCTGTCTGTCTGTCTGTACGTTCGCCCCCTTGTCTGCATGATTTCTAGAGAACTATGGGACGGAATTTCACCAAACCTTGATGGAAGCTTCATCGGGATGGTCTCATCATCTGGGTAGGTGTGTGTGTGGGTGTGTGTGTGTGCGTGTGTGTGTGTGTTCTTGTCCAGTGTCCGTCGGCCCGTCTGTCTACTTATACATGTATATACAGGCCATGTCTGCACGATATCTGGAGATCTACTTGACGGAATTTCACCAAACTTTGATGACACCTTCGATGGAATGGCCTCCTCATCCAATTAAGTTTTGGTGTCCATGCGTCCGGCCGTTTCTGGTGTCCGTCCGTCTAGTAGTACATGTATATACAGGCCTTGTCTGCAAGATATCTGGAGAATTGTTGAATGGAATTTCACCAAATTTGGATGGAAGCTTCATTCAAGTTCAAACAACATGACCCCTTTTTATTTTTTCACATAACATTTCTATCCCCAGACTATCAGGCTGTGGATCTTGTTATCGGTGAGGTTGGAGGAGACATATATTTTTGTAGAAAACAAAAACAACAAAAAAACCCGCATAGGCTTCATGCCAGAGCGGCAACTTAAGGGTCAAAGCGAAACCTCTAGTTCCGAAATATTAAACGTGTCGTCTAGTGCTCTAACGTTGTATGGTTTTAATCACCGACGATAAATAAACTATCTATATATCTATCTATCTGTATTGGTGTGATAAAAAATGTGAAGCACCCCTAGCGGCCAACAGGCCAACGTCTGCCGCGATTCTCCTTGCTTCTCCCACCGATTTGCGCCTCTGAGTGACCGCTAGGGGCGCTTCACATTTTTCAAATTAATTTACGCCATACTACAGAAAAAAAGTGTTGGACTTGATTGCTATTAATAAAATCTCAATTTGCGAAAAGTCTTTCAGCTGTTCAATGTCTCACCTGTCTGTCGTCAGTTTGGTGATCGAGCTGGATGCGCCGACGTCAGCAACTGAATCTCGAGCGTTGAAAGAATACACTCCCTTCAGGAACGTCCAAAATATCGTCAACGAATTTGAATCACAGAATAAATCTTGGAATTGATGTTCATTCTTAACTTTCATGATGATACATGAAACTAAATGATAATGACATCGTTACAGTGGCTATAACATTCTAATCCGTGCTATAGATTTGTGGAATGCACTGTAAACTGAGGTGTTAACTCATTGAACGCCTGAAATGTAACACTTATTGAACAGGTAATTGTGTTCAAACTGTTAACTTCCATGTTCAATTTTGAAATTTATCAGTCAAACCATTAACGCGGGTATTCAAATGCAGAACGCATTGAACAAATTTAACACGGCTGTTAAAGTTGTGAACACCTATGCTACAGTTTAGAATGCTATTGTTCAAACTTGAATAATCGTGTTAAAGTGGCTCAATAATGCGTTCTGCATTTGAATACCTGCGTTAAATGGTTTGATTGCTAACGTTCAAAATTAAACATGGAAGTTGACAATTTGAACACAATTACGCGTTCGATAAGTGTTACAATTTAGGCTTTCAATAAGTTAAAACCTCTGTTTACACTGTGGCAGTTGTCGCTCACTTTCCTCAGTTGATGATATAAATAATCTAAAGGAAAGCTCATTCATAAGACCGTTTTTCATGGCAATTGATTATACTCTGGCCACCAAGAGCGCAAATGCGTCAGTCGAGTAACGACGTTCTCACGCTGATCTAATGAGCAATGGTGATGGTAGTAATATACAAAAGACCGATCCGGTAAGGTTTTCCAGGGAGATAACTCTGTTTTGTGGAGGTCACGTGGAGGGGGCGCCACCAGTCCCGTATGACGTCACTTCCGGTCTGGGTGAATGGAGCGTGACCTCTGTATGACGTCACTTCCGGTTTGGGTGAATGGGCCGTGACTTGTGAGGATGATAGGAGATGTACTGACCTGTTTGTGGGGATGTCGTTCATCTCCGTGTCTTTTCGGTGAGAGGAACATGTACTGGGGTTTTTCCCACAATGTCGTTCACCTCCGTGTCTCTTCGGTCAGGTCCGTGTCTTTTCGGTGAGGTCCGTGGGAACATGATAGGAGATTGCAACATTGTTGCACGTTCGCTACAATGTTGCGAAGATGTCACGGAGATCACCGAAGAGACACGGAGGTGCCCGAAGAGACACGGAGATCCCCGAAGGGGGCGAGAGGGGTCCCTAGTGTACCGATGGGGTTGTATGAGGTATCAATGTGAAGCATTCGTGAAGGGGCATCTGATGGGGTGTGTGTGTGGGGTTGAAATATGGTCATTCTGCGCATGCGCGGTAGACCAAGGGTATGGAAATACACGTTTTGGGATCTAGGGGAGCCCCTAATGGACCGATGGGGTCGTATGAGGTATCAATGTGAAGCCTATGTGAGGGGGCATCCGAGGGGCTGGGTGTGGGGTTGGAATATGGTCATTCTACGCATGCGCGGTAGACCAAGTGTATGGAATACACGTTTTGGGGTTTAGGGCAGCCACTAATGGACCGATGGGGTCAAGTGAGGTATCCATGTGAAGCCTATGTGAGGGGGCATCCCACTGGGTGGATGTGGGGTCGGAATATCGTCATTCTGCGCATGCGCAATAGACAAAGTGTATGAAACTAGACGTTTTGGGATGTAGGTGAGCCACTAATGAGCCGATGGAGTTGAGTGAGGTATCAATGTGAAGCCTAGGTGAGGGGGCATCCGATTGGACTAGTGTCTCGGCCGTTGTCCACATTCTGCGCATGCGCAGACAGGGAATTCTGGGAAAAGGGTGTGGAAATAGACGTTTTAGGGTTTAGGTGAGCCCCTAATGATCCTATGGTGTCGTATGAGGTCTTATTTTGAAGCTGTCATGAGGGAGCATCCGCCTGGACTAGTCTGTTGTTCGTTGTCAATAGTCTGCGCATGCGCAGTCTGGCCGTAGTATAGAAATAGACGTGTTGGGGTTTAGGTGGGCCACTAGTGGGCCGATGGGATCGAGTGAGGTATCCATGTAAAGCAGTCGTGAGGGAGTATCCCACGGGCTGGGTGTGACGTGGAACTGACGTCATTCTGCGCATGCGCAGTAGAGAAAGTGTATGGAAATAGACATTTTGGCGCCGACAGGGGTCACTATGGGTCCGATGGAGTCGTATGAGGTCTTATGTTGAAGCTCTTGTGAAGCAGCATCCGACTGGACTCAGGGTTCGTCCGTGTTCAATGGTCTGCGCATGCGCAGTGTGGTCGTAGTATAGAAAGCAGGCATGTTGGGGGATGCGTGAGGGAGTGTTTTAACCCACCACTAGGGGTCCATGTTTGGGGTTGGGTGGTGGTGTGGGTTGTTCGCACAGACGTCACTTTCGGGTTTCACTAAAACTACCTTCGAACACAGAAGAGTTCCAATGTTCTCTTAGACGTCCGGATGTTCAACCTCCGGGGTTTCCCCCGGCCCGCCCCGGCCGCAGCGCGTGCGCGCGGGGGTGATCTGATGCCGCAGCGCACGCGCGGGTTCTCCGGAAGTGCGCGGCATCACCGGCAGTGCGCGGATGAATGTCGGGTCAAAGGTCAAAGGTCACATCCAGGTCAAAAGGTCCAAGGTCTCCCTTTCGGCAAGGTTCGGCGACAATGTTGCGGCATCGATATACAGAGCTTGAACCCCAAAAGGGGATTGTAAATTAACCTGGGAAGGATGGGTAGTTCCATTTGGACCAATCAGCGGTCGAGAAAAAGAGCCAATGAGCGATCGGTAAAAGAACCAATGGACGGGTACTAGAATTTTGCTCACGTCTGCGCCTAAATTCGGGTACTGGGATGCTTTCGCCTACGTCCGCGCCTACATCCGGGTACTTCTATGTAGGTGTATAAAAGTGGGAATGTTTAGGGCAATGCTGCATTCATTGGCCTGCTTGACCTGACCAGCCTGAGCCTGCCTCACAAGCCTGAGGCTGCCTCACCGGAGCTATACCATGAGACGTGGAGAAGATTTTCCAGGGGATCCTCCGGGGCTGTTATCTTTGTTGTTGTTGTTGCTCTCTTTTTTGGACTAACCCATCAGAATAGTACGTATCACGGACTACACCCGTAGAGCTACGTCTAGGCGCGCATGTGTGACATGGTCCATAAAACACATCTCTCTGGATCCTACACCTCCATTCCTACGGTTTCAGAGCCATGACGGACACCCGTCCCTATGCGACTCGCATTTTACAGCATGCGACCGTGGTTAATTCGCTCACGGGTTACCGAGCAGTGGTTCGGTCCATGTTTTCAGATGGCGACGACAACGAGGGGCGACGCCAGATCCTGAACGAGTTCACAGAAGCCGTCCTCGACAGAGTGCACTCGATGGAGAGGTGTGCCATCACTCACCACTACTGGACTATGACAGCCATCCTTGATGCTCAGGCTATGGACCACGAGCGCTCACGCCGGAATCAGCGACGGCTGGTTGGCCTAGTCATGGCCTGTGTCCTATTGACCCTGGCGCTGTGGCATTGACAGTGGCACCTGACTATAAATACGAGGGTCAGACACAGTGTGCGTCATTCACCGATCGTCATTGAGTCAACCATGTCACCAGTTCTACGAGCCATCCTTCCCCTTACACCCCGGGTGGGGTTACACGTCTATGAAGATAAAGTCACCCTCGTGGAAGACCGTGGAGATGTTTGCTGGTCGCCCGCTGAGACCGTATCGAATACGGTTACGCTACACCGTGACGGTTGGACCAAATTTAAACGGGTGTTGAGCGGCGAGCTCGACGGACACCTCATCCACATAGACAATGCCATCTACGTACACCGTGGACCCTTCTTCCCACGCCTGGGCCGCTACCAAGACCCTACGCGAGGCTTGACCCTAGACCCCGATCTGTGGACAGCCTTCAAGAAAGTGGTGCCCATCGTGGACCAGCTGTTTACACCGGACGAGCGGTCATCAGACGAGTTGGAGTGGGCTCGTGCCCTGAGAGAAGCGGCGGCAGAACCCAATGAACAAATGTCTAGCCATGAACCAGACGACGATGCCATTGATTACCCGGCTAGACTCAGTCAGCCCAGCGACATGACCACCCGATCCTTTGATCTCACGGGGTTCTCCCTATAAATACGAGAGACAGTCAAATCTGGTACCATTCGCGTACTGACCATGACGGAGCATATAATACTGGCGTATCTCAGCTTGACCCCGAGGTTTTCCTGCACGTGTATGCGGATACGGTCGATATCATGGAGGAGGTGGGAGACATCTGTGATGCGAACCCTACACAACCGTGCCCGGCCCACATTCGTCTGTCCCGGGAGGGCTGGACCAAATTCAAACGGGTGTTGTCTGGTGAACTGGACGGCGACCTCATCCACTTGTGTCATGATGTGTACATCCGACGCGGCCCTTTCTTTGCTCAATTGGCTCGGCTAGATGGGGGTACAGTGCATTTTACCCTTCACCCTGATCTATGGTCTGCATTGGAAGATGGCGTGGTAGATGTGGATCAAGTGCTTATCAAGCGGTCATCAGACGAGTTGGACTGGTCATTTACCATGGACACTGTGGAAGCCAACGAAGAAAATCAGAAAGAAACTCCGGCCCAAGGTATACCCGTTATAAATAAACGATAGAGCCAGGATCCATCATCATTTGTCACCATGAAGCGCTGGGAGAAGGTGTTGGATAACTTATACTACAGTCCCGACAGTCCGGCGGCCTATAGCGCATTGTCGGCTCTCTATCGAGCGGCCAAACCCCAGGGGATACAACGTGCCCAAGTCCGAGATTGGTTAAGAAAACAAGACACCTATACCTTACATCGATCTGTCCGCCGCCATTTTCTACGGAACCGGGTCATTGTGGGAGGAATAGATGCCCAGTGGCAAGCGGATTTGGTCGATATGAGCGCCTTTGCCAAACACAACGATGGGAATCGGTATATCTTGACGTGCATCGATATCCTATCGAAGTATGCGTGGGTGGTACCCATCCGGACGAAAACGGGGGCGAATCTCATAGCGGCGTTCACAGACATCTTCAAGACCGGGCCCAAACCTTTGTATTTGCAAACCGACGAAGGCACGGAATTCCTCAACAGACCGTTCCAACAGTTTCTGAAAGCCCAGAAGGTGTTTTTCTTCCATACGTACAACGAGACCAAGGCTTCCGTGGTGGAAAGGTTCAACAGGACATTCAAAGGTCGCATGTATAAATATTTCACCTATAAGATTACAAGGCGGTACATCGATGTTCTCCCGAAACTTGTGAGTGGTTACAATCGAGCCTATCATCGGAGTATAGAGAGAGCCCCCATTACCGTGACCCAACGCAATGAAGCCCAAGTCCGGCGTGTCTTGTACCCCAGGCCATCGCAACGAACGCCGAAGGCGGTGTACAAGGTCGGGGACCCTGTACGGATCAGTAAAGTCAAAGGTCAATTTGAGAAAAGTTACTTGCCCAACTGGAGCGATGAGCACTTCCTGATTAAACGGCGCCTACCCCAACAGCAGCAAGTCTATGAACTGGAAGATCTTCAAGGGGAACCGTTGCTAGGGACGTTTTACGAGATGGAATTACAGCCTGTCGTAAAAACAAAGCAAGACTACTACACGGTGGAGCAGATTTTGAAAACAGAACGTCGACGTGGCAAACTTTTTCATTTCGTCAAATGGCAAGGCTGGCCCAGTTTCTTCAATTCCTGGGTTGCGGCCAACCAGGTGAAACGACTATAAAGCCAGACACCACTACCGTCATCCTTCATTCCACGTTCGACCACGGTGCTATGGACAAACAGCAGCTGCCTCTGAACACAGCGTCTCCCAAAACGCGCAAAGCGCAAGTGGGCTTTGTGGTGATACTGCTAACCCTGCTGAGTGTGTTGTACGGAGGTGTGTTTTACGACGTAGCCCATGTCAGCACGCTACTTAACCAACTGAGAACACCAGCCATCAGTGAAACCAGTCTACAGATAGCACCAGTCAACCCCGTATCGAGCCCAGTCACCACCACACCCCGTGTACAAGCCGCGTCGAGCTCCACACCAAGTATACAGTCAACATCTACACCAAGTACACCAAGTACGTCTGAAGACCCACCGGATTTCATCCCTCACAGTGAACAGACAACGACGACCGACGTTGTACCCACCACCATCATCACTCGCAGTGAACAGACAACGACGCCCGACGTTGTACCCAACACCACCACTCCAGTTCACTCGTACGAAATTTACAAGAGCGGGTTACCACGACAGCGGATACACCTCGAACCATGGACCCTCGGTGGCAGCATCCCTTCACTTGCGTCATCGCAGGACCGACGGGTTCCGCCAAAACGCACTTCGTCAGGAAGCTCCTTCAACACGCCGACAGCATGATCACCCCACCCATTGCTCGAGTCGTGTGGTGTTACGGAGAATGGCAGGAAGTGTATGCAGCAATGCCCCATATCACGTTCGTGGAAGGCCTACCCAACCTGGCCGATTTGGAACCCGACACCTTGGTGGTTCTGGATGATCTCCTGGCGGAGACGGATGCACGGGTCACCCAACTCTTTACCAAAGGCAGCCATCATCGACGGCTCAGCATCATCTACATTGTGCAGAATCTGTTCAGTAAAAACAAAGAACATCGGAATATCAGCTTAAATGCCCACTACCTGGTGGTCTTCAAAAACCCGAGATACCACTCAACTGCTGCACCTGGCGAGACAGATATATCCCGGCCGCACACCGTTTGCGTTGGAAGCCTTTAAAGATGCCACAACCCCTCAGCACGGGTATATGCTCTTCGACCTCAAGCAAGCCACCCCCGACCACCTTCGACTACGGACCGGCATCTTTCCCGGAGAGGCCCACCACGTGTACATGCAAAAATAATGTAAACACACCCACAGTGGCTCTCCCAGCTGGAGTGTGTGTTTGATGATGGGGATAATAAAAAGAATGAATACCACAGCATGGTTGATTTTGTCTCTGTTCTCTGAGGTGGATAAAAAGGGCAGAGTTGTGGGTTCTGGCATTAGTTGTACATGATGTCTGCGCGAGTACGGAAGCACGCCCCGACGCTCCGTGTATTGAAGACGGCCCCACCCGAGTTAGTCCGAACCATTGTACGCGGTGCGGACCCTGACCTTGTACGCTGTCTGTGCGAGATCGGGTACAACCTGTTAAAAAGGCAACGTACCACTGACTCCGGCTCAGAAGACCAAGTTGGCCAAGCATAAGACAGGTCTCCGAACCCTAGTCCAGAAGCGGGTCCCTCAAACACAAACGAAAAAGGTGTTACAGAAAGGCGGCTTTCTCGGGGCCATCTTAGCACCGTTGGCCGCTTCCGTGTTGGATCCAGTATTGGGTGGACTCTTCGGCCGACAATGAACCACACGAAAAAAATGGTGCTCGTCGAACCACGATTCCTTCAAAACCTCCAATCGCCCTACCCTGTCCCACCTATGGTGAAGACCATAAACACCCTCGATGGAGAGATGCAACAGATCTTACAGAGACCGGGGTTAAGCGACAGTGAGAAAGTACAACGGTACAATGAGATGCTTCAACGGTACATGACGTTCATGGACCAATACAAAACCCTCTCTACCCCACCACCACCACCACCACCACGTGACACACTGCCGACCTCAGCACCGCTCCAACAGCCGCCATTTCCAGGGGTACCACCCACAGCCCCACAGTGGGTGGAAGACGAAGTGCTGAAGAGTGTACCTGCATCGTTCAAGAAACAAGCTGGCCTGGTATCACAACGGATGAAACAGAATCCTAACATGACTTGGAATGATAAAGGCGAACTACTGGTACAGAATCGGGTGGTCCCCGGCACCCACATGACGGATTTAGTGAATGACCTGATGCGTAAACGCAGATCGCACACGGATCCTCGAGGATGGGAGGTCTTCGCTCAAGGCTTGAAAGACATGCATGTAACACAGGAATTGGTGGGGAACCCCCACCGCTGGGCCTTTATGCAGCGAACCCAGCAATCGCCGAGTGGCCCACTACCTTCTTGGGAATCCGAATGGGAACCGGAGTCACCCCCCAAAACTCCACCACCACAACGGGTACCTTCTTTTCAGACCTTTAAAAAACCATCCTTGATCAAGACACCCCACATCTCCAGAGCCGTGACACGTAGCAAGTCAACGCGACGAATACGACGCCGAACACAACCGCCCAAGGCCTGGAACACCTATTAAAACCAACAGCAGCAGCAGGACAGCTCAGTCGCCATGTTTTACCTCACCCTACCCAGTAACAGTTCGCTGGATGTGTTTCCTGACAACACCGTGGCCAGTTACCGCAACCGTTGCATTTACCTGGACGATGGGAATGTGGCCTCGTGGATATCCAATACCCTTACTCGTGGTACAACGTGCGAGCCAGTGAAGTGTGGTACGAGGTGACCTACGAAGGCAAAAACACCCGACTCACCCTCCCCGAAGGCCAATACGATACCCCCAAGGAGTTCATGGGTGGGCTGACAAGACTGTTGCATTATAAGGCTCTACGGGAGGTCACGAATACTTCAAAACCCATCAAATCCTTTCCCTTCAAGAATCACGTGGACTTCGATTACAACGCACCCAACGACAAGGCTCAGATCCTTCTCACCGCCAACGTGAGTGTCGTACTGAGTCCTATCCTACAGCAAATGCTGGGTCTCGCTCACGCGACCTACACGGGTCCATCCGAGGACCATGGCCAGATCCCGATGGATATGAAGTCGGGTATGTACGGACTCTACGTCTACTCAGACGTAGTCGACAACCACATCGTGGACGATATCAACACACCTCTGTTACGGGTGGTCCCCATTAAAAAGACGTATGGAGATCAAATCACCCACAGTTTCACCCACATGCTCTACCTGCCCGTACGACAAACCGACATCAACAGGCCGGGGGTGGCTTTCCGGTCTTTAGCGGTGCACGCATGCAACGAGGACATGGGCTGGGGAACATACTGGGCAGCATCGTCAAAACGCTCCTGCGCTTGGTGACTCGTGGGGTGAAAGCAATCGGCAAACAAGCGGTACGCAGTGGACTGCAAGTGGCCGGTGATGTCTTGTGGGGTACGGCACCCAAAGAATCCTTGAAACGGCGGGCCAAAGAAGCGGGAGGAGTCTTGGTGGCCAAAGCACAACGCACCGTAGGGAATAAAAGAGCTGCCCCACCGAGACCACGCACCAGTCGACGACCGACCCAGCGACGACGCACATCCCAGGATATCTTTTTCTTAAACATGTCCTTGATCCACGCAGAGTCCTGTCCCTCCACCAACAGTGAATTTGATTTGTGGACCGTGCCGCCCACACAGACCAGTGCCGAACAAGGATTATGGGTGGAGCATCTCCCGCTCTCCAGCATCAACGAAACAGGGCCCATCGAGTTCAACATCAGTAATGCGGATACGGCCTATGTGGATATAGCCCATACGTACTTGTATGTGAAAGCCAAGGTCGTCAATGGAGATGGCTCCAGAATCATCCAAGCTGCAACGGTGGGCCCGACGAATCTCTGGCTGCACTCTATGTTTCAACAGGTGGATATATTTCTCAGCGACAAACTCATCAGTGACTCCACCAACACGTACCCCTATCGGGCCTACATCGAGACGCTGTTGTCGTATGGACGAGAGGCTAAAAAATCTCAGCTGACAGCCGCTTTATTCTACCAGGACACATCCCAGCACATGAGCACGGTGGACAATGCGGGATATAGCAAACGGAAGGCTTTCACCGCGAACGGTGCCTCGGTGGATCTCATGGGTCGACTGCACGCAGACATTTTCATGCAAGACCGGTACCTCTTGAACAAGATCCCCATCAAAATCCGACTGATACGGGCGCCTCCGACCTTCGCCTTGATGGCCACTGATGTAGACGGGCATGCAGCCGACTATAAGATTGTTATTCAAGACGCAGTCCTGTATGTCCGAAAAGTAAAACCGAATCCAGCCGTTCAATTGGGACACCTCAAAGCCTTGGAAACAAAACCAGCCCAGTACCCTATCCGACGTGTGCCAACCAAAGTGTTCTCTGTGCCTGCTGGAAATATGAGCGCCAACAAAGAAAACCTGTTCCTGGGGAAACTACCCAAGCGATTGATCCTGGCCTGTGTGGAAAATACCAGTTTCAGCGGAGCCTACCCAGAGAACCCGTTTGACTTTAAACATTTCGACATCAATTTTGTGGCCCTGCATGTGGACGGACAACAGGTTCCAGCCACGGCTTTAACACCGAAATTTGGGCTCGGGAATTTCATTCGAGCCTATCAGAGCCTGTTTACAGCCACCGGTCAAATCAACCAGGACGAAGGGAATATGATTAGTCGGGAGGACTACGCGAACGGATACACGTTGTTCTGTTTCGATCTGACCCCCACCTTAGAGAACGACCATTTTGCACGAGCCCTCGGGACCACCGTCAATGTGATCTGCAACGCCGAGTTTGACAACATCATTCAAGTGCACAAGGCGCGCAGCGTCCTGTGTGACTTTTCCACCTAACATGGATACAGACCAGATAACCACCGTGCTGGAGAATGACCCAGGGACACGTATGGTCTTTCAAGGGGTGTTCGCCCGAGATGTGTTCCCATTAGACCGTATGTATCCTGCTGCATACGTTCTCAACACCGACCCGATGGATCGGCCCGGTGAACATTGGGTGGCCGTGTACTTGACAGAACAGCAGGGCGAATACTTTGACCCGTACGGCCTGCCACCCCTCTATCCCGATTTAACAGACTTCATGGATCAAGGCACAGAGACGTGGTGTTGGAACAGTCAAACGTTGCAAAGCCTGACCAGTGGCGTGTGCGGACAATATTGCTTGTTTTACCTGTACCATCGATGCCGGGGAAGACCCTTATCTACCATCGTACAAATGTTTGACGAGTACCCCCAGGCCGAGGACCGCGATGTACTCGTCTATGACTGGGCCGCCCATCATTTCAATGTACAAGCCCCGTTCTGGGCTTAAGTTCTTTCAATGTACACACGCCCGCTGTTCTGGGCTTAATTTTACAAGCCCCTTGTTCTGGGCTTCAGTTCTTTCAATGTACAAGCCCCTTGTTCTGGGCTTGAGTTTTCACGTGGTTGTTCTCACGTTGTTGTTGTTCACTGAATAAAACAAGGGTTATGTGTAACCCGGCAGCTCGCCTTTTGGGTATTCAATAACATGCAGCTTCACATAAAGATCGAGCCCTTCAGGTTGCACATCACTGGCAATGACAATACATATTGCAATAAAAATTTGACTTCTTTGTCAGTGATGTTGAAGTTGGATTGAAAGATGAACTATATTATAAAACTTGAAATAAAGATTACCTTTTTTTCCAAAAGTAAGCTTATACATGTCATTATGAATACATGTACAATTGAAATTTGGTCTGAGATGTGGGTGTGAAATGCCTGGACAAATATGGTTCGTGCAAAAGCTTCAGGTTAAATCATGAGGGATGGGATTCGATACCAAAATTGAAGGAAATGGTGTTCTTCATTAAAGGCGACACAAAATTCCAAACCACCAGGGGTTAATATTTAATATTGTACTTCTGAAATGAAATAATGTCATTAAACTATTAGTAATTACTATAAAGGAATATATTGTAGTTGATTTGACGTGTTTGTGTATATGTAACAGGTCGATACTTGGTGTAAGAACGCATTGTTCAGGCTTTTGTGCAGCTGAAAAGGGTCACGTCTAGACGCATTGTTGAGCTCAGACAGCCTATTGTAGGCTTTGTCTTGTGCGTTCTTACACCAAGTTTAAACCTACAATGTACACTGCATCTCCTACCTAATAGGTTAGTATCACATATAAGAGATATATGCAGCTTCGCAAAAAGATCGAGCCCTTCAGGATGGCACATCATTTGAGGTTGCACATCATCGGCAATGCACATCATTTAAAATAATAAATTTATTAAGAAATATGATTTCTATATTTAGTGATGTTGAGGTTGGATTGAAGGAGGAACTATATTATATAACTACCAATAAAGATTACATTTTTTTCAAAAGTAAGCCTACACATCCCATTGCATAGATCTGATGAATACATGTTCATATATAGTTAGGAACAATAGGTGTGCAATTTTGAGCACGTTCTCGGTGTAACTTTGTGTGATGATATGTGAACAAACAAAGCTAATAACAGTGCAACAGTAGGACTAAATCTATCATTTTCCAGCATGCAATGGGACACTTGCACTGTGGTAAACCTTCGCATTTGTATGCAAATAAAAGAATGCAATGACAACTGTGTCCAATCATACTGTAATGCTCCATAATACTGTGCACGGGTAAAAACTCACTTTTAATTAATATAGTAAGTTAAATGTGTGGACACAGATATGGTTGTGCAAAAGCTTCAGGGTCAACGAGAATTTGATAACAAAATTTAAGGAAATGGCGTCCTTCTTTTAAGGCGACACGAAATTAAAAACTAACAGGGGTTCGGTACTGCGGGATTCCCCCGCCAGTTATTTTGATATTGTACTTCTGAAATAAAATAATGTCACCAAACTATTAGTAAATACTATAAAGGAATATACTGTATGTGATTTGGTATGTATGACTGTATATACAATGTACACTGCATCTCATGCCTAATAAGAAGTCAACATTATTCTAAGTCCAGCCTAAACAAAAAAGATTAACCCAGAAAACTTTCTAAGTCCAGCCTAAACATAAAAGTCTAACTGGACACCAACACCGACACCAACACCGCCACTTTCCCCCTCTCTCTCCCAATACCTCGCCTCCTTCGTATACGGCGAGCTAAAAATGAGATCTCACCAAAAACCCCTGTCTTGTGTGTTTTCTATATGAGCATAGTGCATGAAGTCTATAACAGACATGTGGGGATTCGGTCAATGAATGGACTGAGAAAAGTAGCCAATCAATGGCCTAGGATGAGGCCAAATGTAACCCATCAATGTCCAGAAAACAATGCAAGAGCACTGCAGTAAAATAGAGAGCCAATGAAATCAGCCCACAGACCAACATTTGACGAGGAGTTACAAGTTACAAGAGCCACAGGTGGAGTGTAGTGAGAAACAAAATGAGATCTCACCAAAAAAACCTTGTTTTGTGTGTGTTTTCTATATGAGCATAATGCATGAAGGCTATAACAGACGTGGGGATTCGGTGAAACTTGCTTTGAACACCGTTGAGAAAGTAGCCAATCTAGGGGCCTAGGATAATCAGAAATTCACCCGCGCACTTCCGGTGATGCCGCGCAGGCGTGCGACCGGACAACCCGCGGGGCGGGGTGGGGTGGGCCGGGCCGGGCCGGGCCGGGCCGGGGAAAACCCGGATGGAAAATCCGGACCGTACGTCTAAGGGAAAATTGGAACTCTTCTGGGTTCGGAGGTTGTTTTACTAAAACCGGAAGTGACGTCACACATTTGCGCAGAGCCCACCACAATGAATGACCCGGATGTAAACAAGTCCCCGGATGAATGAACAGGTCAGTACATGCATTCCTATCATTCAAATGACCTTGAACTATCACGTGACCTCCCGTGATTAGAAAAACCCCAGAACCAAGTGAGTACATGCATCCCATAGCCAGGTCACGTCCGATTCACGCAGGCCGGAAGTGACGTCATACACCAGCGCACAACCGTGATGGAAAACCCCCAGAACCAAGTCAGTACATGCATGCCATAGTCAGACGAGGTCAAAATACTCGCTTCTGATTGGCTGTCAAAGGTCACGATATGCAAATTTTTGAGGTCAAAGGTCAATGGTAGTGAATATACACACTCTATACTGGATATGACCTTGAACTGATCACGTGACCTCCCCGTGATGGAAAATACCCAGAACCAAGTCAGTACATGCATCCCATAGTCCCAGGTCACGCTCGATTCACGCAGACCGGAAGTGACGTCATACACCTGCGCACTTCCCATGATGGAAAAACCCCAGAACCAAGTCCGTACATGCATTCCATACAGTCAGACGAGGTCAAAATACTCGCTTCTGATTGGCTGTCAAAGGTCACGATATGCAAATTTTTTAGGTCAAAGGTCAATGGTAGTGAATATACGCACTCTATACTGGAGGTCAAAGGTCAATGGGAATCAATATACGCCCTTGATAGGGGTTTTCCCCTAGTTTAGGGGGTAAAGTCCGTGTTCCGTTTTTTATATTTTCGGGAAAAATCCTGATTTTACATGCACCCACCCATGCACCCAGGCCCCGATAAGCCCGGGGACCGATATGACCCCTTTTGGATAGGGTTGATAGGTGTTTTCCCCTAGTTTAGGGATAAAGTCCGTGTTCCGCTTTTTATATTTTCGAGACAAATCCTAATTTTACATACACCCACTCCCCCACTCTCTCAGCAGGCCCCGATAAGCCAGGGACCGATATTAGCCCTTTGGGATAGGGTTGATAGAAGTTTTCCCCTATTTTAGCGGTAAAGTCCGTGTTCCGCTTTTTATATTTTCGGGACAAATCCTAATTTTACATACACCCACTCCAGGCAGAACCCGATAAGCCAGGGACCGATATTAGCCCTTCGGGATAGAGTTGATAGGGGTTTTCCCCTATTTTAGAGGTAAAGTCCGTGTTCCGCTTTTTATATTTTCGAGACAAATCCTCATTTTACATACACCCACCCATGACTTGCAAAATCCTTCCTAGGGACCCCAAGTCCCCGACTCAAATGAATGGACGGCATACAAGTCCGTACATGCACTCCTAATCACGTGACCGCCGCATGATGGAAAAACCCCAGAACCAAGTCAGTACATCCCATACAGTCATACCCAGGTCACGCCCGATTCACGCAGACCGGAAGTGACGTCATACACATGCGCACTCCCCGTGATGGAAAAAACCCAACACTAACATGTCTAAACATGATCCAAGGTCAGAGACGAGATGAAAGGATACAGGTCAACTCAAGTGCACTCATTGACCTTTGACCTCTGTCACGTGATATGCAAATTTCCGAGGTCAAAGGTCAACTTGCGGTTTAATCCTCGCTATATACAGCCAGCGAAGGTGAACGACATTGTGGAAAAACCCCACAGACAGGTCAGTACATGGCCTATCATGTTCTGAAGATGGCGGACGTACCCGAAAAGACACGAAGGGGAACGACATTGTGGAAAAACCCCACAGACAGGTCAGTACATGTCCTATAATGTTCACAGGTCACGCCCCATTCACCCAGGCCGGAAGTGACGTCATACCTGCAAGCTGGTGGCGCCCCCTGGCGGAAACTCCACGGGAACCATGAGTTCCCTCCCTGGAAAATGTTACTTTATCCGTCTTCTCTATACTACTCACGTAGTCCTTAATATCGAAGTAGTTCCTCTGGCTCTTTTGATGAGACGACAATACACATGTTTGCCCAAAAGTAGACTTGACTGGCAAACCGTGTTGGCGTTCAGGAAAAAAAAATAAAAATCAGTTCTGGCAAGTAAGAGACGACGTCCGTGTCAAATGCTGCACTCTCCTTTGTGCCCCGTGGGCATACGCTAGTGTTCCGAACTTAACGTGTGAGTATCTTCCCCAAATCGATACAAACGTAGAGACGTTCGCTAGTGTCCTGAAGTGAATACATGGGCGCGTGTAGACCTAGTAGTTCTCTCCCTTTGCTTTAGTGGGGAGAGAACTACTAGCATGACTGCCCGGTTATTGCACAGTTACAAGTATCAACCGGATTGCATATACATACCCATCTCACACCTCAAAGAGTATCTCTTTGAGGTGTGACATGGGTATGTATATGCAATCCAGTTGATACTTGTCCCTGTGTTGCAGATATGCTTAAATTCAACGAACTTTGGCTGAAAAAGTTCACACAAATATAGAGAATATATATTCATTCTGAATCTCAATTTGCAACGTGACAGGAGACTGGCAGACGATGTTTTTTCTTGCCAACACTCCATCGGCTACAGACTTCTAAATAACAACCTGTACCATCTGGGTCATCTTAGCTAAATAATATATAGCCCTCAAGAGTATGAGGGCTATAGGTCGGCCCCAGTCACCTCCAGCGAGGGTTTTAGATAATTTTATTACGAATCACCCATCTCTGAAACTGCCGTACATCTAATCTCTATCCCCTCCTGCCCACTATTTTAAAATCTTGAGCACTATTGTGAAATAGTGACGCATATATCGCCGTCTGAATTTTCCAGTCGTGAACTTTGACTCTGTGCGCCGCCATGTTGGTGACGTCACTGTATATGGTTAACATGGCGCGTTTAAAGTGGAATTCGACTGGAAAATTCAGACGGCGATATATTCGTTACTATTTCACAATAATGCTCAAGATTTTAAAATAGTGGGCAGGAGGGGATAGAGATTAGATGTACGGCAGTTTCAGAGGTGGGTGATTCGTAATAAAATTATCTAAAACCCTCGCTGGAGGTGACTGGGGCCGACCTATAGCCCTCATACTCTTGAGGGCTATATATTATTTAGCTAGGTCATCTATACGCGGTAAGACTGATCCTGGGATCGTGTGTATCCATGTTCAGCCTACTTTCGGCAACTGCAAGAGGGAATTTCCAGAAATCAATACCACGTGACTTCGTCAGCCAATCAGCTAAAGTCTACCGACGCAACCCCAACGTAACCCGCCATTTTCGAATCATGTGATGTCCTACTTGTTCAAAATTACAGATCTACCACACCTTGCATGGTACGAAAGTTATTCATACCTATATGTTCTGTAAGCCCGGGCAATATCTGTTTCCGAAGCGGTATGAAAACCTGTAATTTATCAGATTTCTCGAGTCTGTTCTCCGCCGGATGAAGGCCGAACAGAATACGGTAAAGTACCGGTTATCGCTTCGCGATAATGGAGACACACGATTCGCAAGCCATCTTATGGATGGCGAAGTGTACGCAAATTTCCTAAATAATTTACACGTTCGGCAGTATTAACACAATTGTACCTCGCTGATTCCCTAATTGAATTTAGACTTTCATCTTCCGGCAGGAAGTAGTTATTTCAAGCGCTACAAGGTGACCAACTTCTTGTCAAACATTATCCGTCAAAATTTCAAGCTGTGCGCGCCTCTACACACGAGGTCCTCATTTCGCTGTTTTCTCTGCCTGCTGAAAGCAGTGCTCAGGCCCCGCAAATAGTCCCCCCGGCGAGGCATGTTATCGAGCAGTGAATCGAAATAAAATTTGCAGCTGAATAGAACAAATACCATACTTGCCAGTGGTACCAACGGCTTTCCATTAATCGTTGCAACGAAGGCGGGGGAAAATCGAGAAAATTCTGGTCAGAGATTACGTTTAGAATTATGAATACATTATGACGTCTTCCTATGTAATTGAGACCGGGTACATGAAACAACTGTACTGCAGTTTTATATGGAGAGAATTACAAAGTTATTTCAAGCGTGATATATTGTCGATATCACGAAGAAATGGTAATCATTTTGTAGAGTTCAGTTTATTCTACACGCTGCAAAAAAGAAAATTTAAGCAGGGTTAACTATTGATTTTTGATCAGCTCCAAAGTAGACGACAAATTAAAATGGGCAGACTTTAGTACAAGTATAGTATCGTCCTAACTGCGCTGCAAACTGAGAGACGTACGCTAACGTTCCTAAATGCGAACCCAAATGGAAAGATAAAACTTTTGACAGAGATATGTTGCCATATTTATTTTTCTGAAAATTTTAAATTTCATGAAAAGTACCCCAACTGGTTGCTGAGATATTGTGATTCAAAGAATTTTGGGCTTGGTTACAAATCTGGTATGCAACTGAGCTTTGGTGATGTCACGCAGTAATTAGATTGACAAATAAAAAATTGGTATATTTTCTTTTCTAAGATATGATTCTAATTCTTTGCATTCCATTAACATTGTATTTACAGGTTATGGAATATAACTTTCAGAATATAAATATGGTTCCATAGCAACCGGTAACCAAGCGCTTTATTTCAGTAACATTAATAGTTACAGTGATTTCTGCAAGGAATATGAAACGCATATAGCTTTGTTACCGTGTATTCGGTAATTTAACGTTCATAACCTGCAAAATTTTCAAAATAAATCCCTTGGTAACTGGCTGTTATGGTAACCGTAATTCTGAAAATAATTGAAATAATAATTGATAATTGAATCTTACAGTTTACATAATGCTATTAATAATCAATATTATATTTTTGAAGGAGATCGGACTGTTAGCTCTGTGAATATAACAGCATAAATTTAGCTCATGTCACTTGGTGACATCACAAATTCTCATTTGCATAAATTCCCTGAATATCAGATTTATACTCCAATATCCCAAACAACTTTTTTCTTCTTAAATGACCCTCGACCATTTGTGTTTCCCTTTTGGATAAGACTTCTGCGAGCATCGTCCTTGATACAAACATAATAGAGGGACGATCACGCCCGTATCCCTCGACCCACTACAAACGAGAGATGCCTGTAGTCATCAGTAAAGAAGTTATAATACCGTTCTTTGAAACAGCTTTGTTATTTTCAGATTATCTTTTCTTTATTATTTTTTCTGAAGGAGACATATTTACAAATACAGGCGACAAAGAGAGATATGTTGGTGACGTGCATCAAGTTACACAGAATGCAAACATCCTTCAGTACGACGATCAGTATGTAGTTGAGATAGACACACAGACAGAAAGACACACTTGACATCATCAGTTGGACCGAGGTGACACTTAGGCTCCAGCGACTGGCTAAAAATAAAGAAATTACAACATCAGCATGTCGTAATGATTATGTATACAGATATATATATCATGTCTTCATCATTATGTATGCTGAATAATGTCTAAATGATTTTTCTAAATGACTATGTATACTCGATGGATAAATAATTTCTTAATGATTATGCGTATACGCGATGGGGAAATAAACAAACTGTAAATGGTGTCTTAGTGATTATGAAAACTCGATGGTTAACTAATGTACATACTCGATGACTTAGGAATGTCTTAATGAGTATGTATATATATTCGATGGTTAAACCGTTATACAATGTCTCAATGATTATACTTCATGGTTATATAGATCCCTATGTCTCAATGATTATACTTCATGGTTATATAGATCTCTATGTCTCAATGATTATACTTCATGGTTATATAGATCTCTATGTCTCAATGATTATACTTCATGGTTATATAGATCTCTATGTCTCAATGATTATACTGCATGGTTATATAGATCTCTATGTCACAATGATTATACTTCATGGTTATATAGATCCCTATGTCTCAATGATTATACTTCATGGTTATATAGATCCCTATGTCTCAATGATTATACTTCATGGTTATATAGATCCCTATGTCTCAATGATTATACTTCATGGTTATATAGATCCCTATGTCTCAATGATTATACTTCATGGTTATATAGATCTCTATGTCTCAATGATTATACTTCATGGTTATATAGATCTCTATGTCTCAATGATTATACTTCATGGTTATATAGATCCCTATTTCTCAATGATTATACTCATGGTTATATAGATCTCTATATCTCAATGATTATACTTCATGGTTATACAGATCCCTATGTCTCAATGATTATACTTCATGGTTATATAGATCTCTATGTCTCAATGATTATACTTCATGGTTATATAGATCTCTATGTCTCAATGATTATACTTCATGGTTATATAGATCTCTATGTCTCAATGATTATACTTCATGGTTATATAGATCCCTATGTCTCAATGATTATACTTCATGGTTATATAGATCCCTATGTCTCAATGATTATACTTCATGGTTATATAGATCTCTATGTCTCAATGATTATACTGCATGGTTATATAGATCTCTATGTCACAATGATTATACTTCATGGTTATATAGATCCCTATGTCTCAATGATTATACTTCATGGTTATATAGATCCCTATGTCTCAATGATTATACTTCATGGTTATATAGATCCCTATGTCTCAATGATTATACTTCATGGTTATATAGATCCCTATGTCTCAATGATTATACTTCATGGTTATATAGATCCCTATGTTTCAATGATTATACTTCATGGTTATATAGATCTCTATGTCTCAATGATTATACTTCATGGTTATATAGATCCCTATTTCTCAATGATTATACTCATGGTTATATAGATCTCTATATCTCAATGATTATACTTCATGGTTATATAGATCTCTATGTCTCAATGATTATACTTCATGGTTATATAGATCTCTATGTCTCAATGATTATACTTCATGGTTATATAGATCTCTATGTCTCAATGATTATACTTCATGGTTATATAGATCCCTATGTCTCAATGATTATACTTCATGGTTATATAGATCCCTATGTCTCAATGATTATACTTCATGGTTATATAGATCCCTATGTCTCAATGATTATACTTCATGGTTATATAGATCTCTATGTCTCAATGATTATACTTCATGGTTATATAGATCTCTATGTCTCAATGATTATACTTCATGGTTATATAGCTCAATGATTATACTTCATGGTTATATAGATCCCTATGTCTCAATGATTATACTTCATGGTTATATAGATCCCTATGTCTCAATGATTATACTTCATGGTTATATAGATCTCTATGTCTCAATGATTATACTTCATGGTTATATAGATCTCTATGTCTCAATGATTATACTTCATGGTTATATAGATCTCTTATGTCTCAATGATTATACTTCATGGTTATATAGATCTCTATGTCTCAATGATTATACTTCATGGTTATATAGATCTCTATGTCTCAATGATTATACTCATGGTTATATAGATCCCTATGTCTCAATGATTATACTTCATGGCTATATAGATCCCTATGTCTCAATGATTATGTCTGCCCCACGGTTAAAAATGTTTATGTGAGTAATGTGGACACTTTTCAATACCGGTACGCTTAGATCGTAAATTTTAGATCGCCATGCATTTTTGCAGTAACACCTGTCTTGATGGTCATAACTTGCATGACATCAGGGTGTTACCAGCAATGACTACTGATAAGCTCTGATGCACATCCATTACCTCGTTAAATATTCATTTCTCCACAGTGTCACCTTTACTACCAACATGCATATAAATTGAGTTAAAATTTTGTCTAATTTGTTTCACGGGCTGTATAGGAATATGCAAGTTTTGTAGGATTTGAAATAACAAAGGAAGACACATTTCGATAAAAAAAGTTGTACATTGTTTTGCATTTTTTTTTATCTGGAGAATTGTTGCAACTGTTCCATGCAATGAGTTTCGTTCTGACCGAGTGCGTAGTTTGTGAAATATGGCCTATATTGTTTTTTTTCTTTTTTATAAATCGTTGAATTTATTATCCGCATATGTATAAATATTCATAATCATCATTCAGACATGCAACAAAAACGCGACAATAATTAGATAACAATCAAACTAAAAAGGACTAACACACGCGACAAAGACAGTACAGCTATTAAAATTATGTGTATAAGCTCTTATGTTTATAAATTGTAACAAATTGGATATTGAAAAACAAAATACGTGGATGGGTCGGACGAGACAAAAAACGCTGACGGTGTATATAACATTAACAAAAAAAGATAACTTCCAGTTTGAGAACATTTCGTGCATGCTGAAATGTCCTTTCTTGAGCGGTTCATAAAGTCTGAAAGAAACGTACCAGATGACGCCAGGCAGTCATACACAATGTAGCAAATATGTTCATAATTACAAATGAAACCTAATGGGATACATTGTACAAATGATAAGCCACGCCCAAAGGGAAGTGACAACGAAACACATATTTGTAAACAAATGATCTCTCACAAGCCACGCCTATTCGAATTAGCTCAATCGAACAGAAAAACTACACGGCCATTTGTTACTTTACAGAAAACGGGGGAAAAGCACCAAAATGTTTGAAAGTAATCAACAGGAAAACGTAGAAAATCGGCCAAAATTCGGAGTCTTAATCTAGCAAGAAAAAGGACGATTAATGAAGCAGGGTTCACCGTCGCATTCTCAAACTTTGTTTCATTGCGACATAACCAAATTACTAAACGAGCATCAAAGATGAGTAATAGAGCCAGCGAAAAATGTATTCGATTTTGAAATCTGGGGAGAATGCCGAAACGCAGAACGGAACTATTATAACTTAGACGGATCCCAGAAAAATCGGAAATCCAACCCAACACAAGATTCCATAAAGGTCTGACATTTGGGCATAACTTTAAATGCTCAGTGGTTTCAATTTGAGTACAGACATAACAGTTGAGATTCGCAGTTAATACTCTGCGTTGGAGCAACAGATATTTTGTTGGCAGAATGTCGTGACTCAAGCCACATCTCGCGCGCTGGGATCAATATTGGGATTAAGAATATTTTTCCAAACAACTCGAAAATCAATGGTTGGGAATAGTCTGAATGTACGCGGAAGTTGAACAACATGAGCTATGAGAAGCGAGTAAAATTGTTTAACCGTGAAAGGCTGAAACCAGTCAAAGTTTGGATATAATTTGGAAAAGTGCCGAAAAGATTCTAGGGTTGTGTAGAAGGGTGGAATATGGTCGGAATGGGGGAACAAATTGGAAGCGAGTTCACGATCAATAGATCTCAAAGAGAAGCCAATCCATGCAGTATTTAGCGAAATATGTCCATTTAGCATCATGGCCATTTAGAAAACGCCATAAATGATACAAACGGAAAGCTTGAACTTTAGATTGTATGTGAACAATAGACAGACCGCCATCGCGGAGATTATCATACACATATACACGAGCAAGAGGTTCGAAAATACGTTGTTTCCACAAATATGTAAACATTTCTTTCTCAAATTTCTTAACATAATCTTTTGGAATGTCCAAGACACTGACTAAATAAACAAGTTTACTGATCGCTAACGTTTTCAGGATAAGACTTTTGCCGAAGAGAGATACATGTAGTCCTCGACTCTTCCATAAGTTCAGACAAGTAGTAAATTTTTCCAGAATTGTATCCCAGTTTGAAGAAATCATCTCCCCCCCGAAAAAGACACCTACAATTTTTGATCCATCTATCCATGAAATGCCGATCTAGTTTTCCATTTACCTAAGAAGATACCTTTCGTTTTAAGTTTATTCAATTTTGCCCCAGATGCACTCTCAAACCAATCACACCAATATAAAAGTTTCCTGATGGACTTCTCATCCGTACAAATGCCGGTAATGTCATCTGCATACAGTGAAATTTTGACCTGATCGGGTGACCCCGGGAGGCGAATGCCGACAATATCCGGGTCACTGCGAACTTTAATGGCAAGTGGTTCTAAACATAATACATACAATAAAGGTGACAAGGAACAGCCCTGACGGACACTACGATCAACTGGAAATGGCTCGGAAATAAAACCATTAACAATGACACTACTAGATATATTGGTGTATAATAATTTCACCCACTTCATGAAGGATGACCCAAACCCGTACGCTTTTAAAGCACGGAACATATATTCGTGATTGACTCTATCAAAAGCCTTTTCTTGGTCCAAACAAATGAAAGCTGCTGATAGATTCTTTTGATCAACGTAGTCCGAAATAGAACGCAATAAATGTAAATTGTCTAAAATTGATCTATTTGGAACGCTGCAAGTTTGATCATAATGAATTAGAGAACTTATGACTGAGGATAAACGATTTGTAAGAACTTTGGAAATTAATTTGTAGTCGACATTCAACAGTGAAATGGGGCGCCAAGATTTTAGATGTTTTGATTGAGAAGAGTCTTTGCAAATAAGGGAAATATAACCTAACCTCTGGGAGTCTGACAGATGATTTGATTCGTAAACCAAATTTGAAACTTTAAGTAAAATATCTCCTAAAACGTCGAAAAAAGCTAGATAAAATTCCTTAGTAAGGCCATCATTGCCCGGCGATTTCTCGGGTTTCATTCCTTCAAGAGCTGTAAGCAGCTCGTCTTTAGAAATGGGTCCTTCACATAAAAGACGATCCGTCTCGGACAGGGTAGGAACATCGTAGGAATAGTTCACACATATCGGAATCAATAGGCTCATGGTAAAAATTTCGACATTCATCCATAATTTCTGATTGTGATGTGACTGACCCATTTAAAGTAGAAGTTCCGAAATTTGTTTTTTCTTTGCACGGCGATGCTCTCTTCTAAAAAAGGATTTAGTTGGTTTCTCTTGATTATTTAATATTTCGGACTTTGACCTGATGCGTGCTCCTTCTGAAGATTTTATATTAATTTCCTTTATTTGTTTTCTAAGAACTAGAAGCTGATCTATATAATCACCTGGATTTTGTTGTTCTGCCTCCTGTAAATCCCTGTATCTTTTTTGTAAAGTATTGATTATATCGCGCCTTTGTTTAGCATGATTTTTGCCGAAAGAAATACTCAAATCTTTTAATTGTATTTTTAGGGAATCCCACCATTCTAAGGAAATTATATTATTTTCTAATCGCAACTCTCTAGCGACAAGAACACTGACGGCGTCGCGAAAAACACTGTCTTTCAGAAGGAAGGAACAGAATTTCCAATAACCTGGACCGAAGTTTTTTTCTGATGCAAGAGAATTCAAATCGAAAACAAAGTGATCGTGATTAGAAAAAGTAGATGCGATGACAGAAGAACTTATTATAGAAGGTATTAGATAGGATGATACGTAAAAACGATCCAATCTACAGGCAACATTGTTGGAATACCATGTATATAAACATTTTTCAGGATACATAGAACGAAAAACGTCAAGGAGATTAAAATCCTGACAACGCCTGTTCAAAATCTCAGATCCAGAAGTTCCAGCGGTCGGATCCCCGCCCAATTTATCTAGTTTAGTGTTACGAACACAATTAAAATTCAACACCGAAGTGTACAGTAACTGTAGCCCCGCGAGATGGGGGGAGGGTTCGCATAGTCCAGGGACAGTCCGGGTCAGAGTATCCAATCGCAAGTCCGCCGACATAGTCCGTATAGCCAAGTACAGGTCAAAATCCGTCAAAGCTATAAAGTACATAAAAATGTAAAATTACTCTGGAAGGCGCCCTTGCTCCATCTGAGAGCTATCCTCAGAACGGAGTGGAACAACAGCAGGAAGAAAATCATAAATGTTCCTATCTTCTGGAACCACGACGATTGGGGGATGAAAACCAAGAGAATGCGATCGCTCACGAAAGGTAGCCTGTGCAGCTTTTGCCACGTCTGCGGGTAGCGCATGAACTGCCTTCATTTTCTTGTGAGGGCTAGCTGAATGATCATTAACGGGGATATCCAAAGTGGCATTTACAGGAAGGGTGGCGTCTTGAGCAAGAGGGGTAGCCTCCTGAGCATCTTCCTTGGCATCTGTCGATACGTTTAGATCATCTGATTGTACTTCGTCATCAATAGCCCGTTTCAGCCCAGTTGTTATTGTGGATTGGGTGTGTTTATGGTGACCGGTATTAAATTCACACTTTGCAATGTATTGTACTGATATGTAAAATTTGAGAAAGTGTTGTGTCTTTATGCTCATGTCTATCAAGGATGTCGTACATTAAGGTCAAGATTCAGCCTCAGTTACATCAGTAGTAGGGAGAGTTGATTTCGAGCCTCATTTTGCCGGGGGAGATAACTCTTGCATCCACCAGGGGGCGCTGTTTCCAGGTTAAAGTATAGGGAGCGCTCATGCACGCCTTTGACCTCTGGGGCGCTAGGGGCGCCACCAGCTCAAGGTCACGTGGAGGTCAAAAGTAGTTCCGGCAACCTGTAACCTTTGTATTCCTCCGCGGACAGAAAGTAGTCTCAGTGGGTTTTTCCCACAATGTTGTGGGTGATCAAATTCTCCGGCAATCTCCGGCAATCTTCAGGGGCGAGAGGGGTCCCTAGTGTACCGATTGGGTTGTATGAGGTATCAATGTGAAGCATTCGTGAAGGGGCATCCAATGGGGTGGGTGTGGGGTTGAAATACGGTCATTCTGCGCATGCGCGGTAGACCAAGGGTGTGGAAATAGACGTTTTGGGACCTAGGGGAGCCCCTAATGGACCGATGGAGTCCAGTGAGGTATCAATGTGAAGCCTATGTGAGGGGGCATCCGATGGGCTGGGTGTGGGGTTGGAATATGGTTATTCTGCGCATGCGCGGTAGACCAAGCGCATGGAAATAGCCGTTTTGGGATCTAGGGAGCCACTAATGGACCGATGGGGTCGAGTGAGGTATCAATGTGAAGCCTATGTGAGGGGGCATCCGAGGGACTGGGTGTGGGGTTGGAATATGGTCATTCTGGGCATGCGCGGTAGACCAAGGGTATGGAAATAGACGTTTTGGGATCTAGGGGAGCCCTAATGGACCGATGGGGTCGAGTGAGGTATCAATGTGAAGCCTATATGAGGGGGCATCCCACTGGGTGGATGTGGGGTCGGAATATCGTCATTCTGCGCATGAGCAATAGACAAAGGGTATGAAAATAGACGTTTTGGGATCTAGGTGAGCCCCTAATGAGCCGATGGAGTTGAGTGAGGTATCATTGTGAAGCCTATGTGAGGGGGCATCCGATTGGACTAGGGTCTCGGCCGTTGTCCACATTCTGCGCATGCGCAGACAGGGAATTCTGGAAAAAGGGTGTGGAAATAGACGTTTTAGGGTTTAGGTGAGCCCCTAATGATCCTATGGTGTCGTATGAGGTATCAGTGTGAAGCTGTCGTGAGGGAGCATCCACCTGGGCTAGTGTGTCGTTCTTTTCACTAAAACTACCTCCGAACAGAGAAGAGTTCCAATGTTCCCCTTAGCATATCGGTCCCCGGGCTTATCGGGGCCAATCGTAGTTACGCCTTAACGCTCTAACATAACGCCTTGACGCCATGATATAGACCGGAGAGAGAACAACAACAACAACAAGGATGACACTTGAGAGAACAACAACAACAACAAGTTTTTTTTCATATAGTTTATTTTCCCCAATGTTACATCATACCCACGCTGGGGGAGCCGCGTTGGGTATGTTTACAACTCAAAAAGACTCTTGCCCAATCAGAGGCCACCATTTGCATCTGTCCTATTCGTTCCTGTCCGTTAGATTCTTGTCCAATCAGAAGTCTCCATTTCAGAAAGTTCCATCTTTGCTCGGTGTGACCTAAGCGTCGTCGGGCAGGCCTGGATATTCTTCGGGCAGCATGTCCTGAAACAGTTGTTTGCGCATTCTGATCGCATTTTCCAGGGCCTCGGTGGGTGGTAGCCCCATAGCCTCTTCCAAGTGACGCTTGGTCTTCATGATGGACCTGTGCGTGGGGTCGCCTTTCATTTCAAGCGGTAGTAAGGTATACTGTTCATAGATCGCCATGGCTGTTTTCCTGATGCGGTGGCGCATTTGGGTGTACGTCTGTTATAAATTATCCTCTCCGGCGTCCTCGATCGCTGCAGCGTAAGTATTGATAGTTGCTGTCACAATACGATCCCAGAAGGTAGGTTCTGCCTCACTTTCCACGGACGTAGGCTGACTATCTGAGGTCAAGCTCTCCGTATCACTAGATAGACTCTCAGCAATCTCTGTTTCGGTATCAGTCGATACACTCTCAGCAGTCTCTGTATCAGCATCCGCCTCAACGGACTCCTCGGAGTGTCGCATCATATCGTAATGTCTGGTGAACGTGCGTTCGCACTCAGAGCAAGTATAAGCCATGTTGACGGTTGAACGTCGACTGTGCGTGTTTTTGGAAATACGCTCGCTTTTATAGAGAGTAACGCCCATCAACGCTTAGCTTAACGCTTCAACGCCCTGGTGAATTAACTCAGAAGCTCTGATTTCCATGGAATTGACACCAATTCATCGAAATGCTTAATGCTTAATGCTTTAACGTCGTTTAATGATGCGTTCGAACAAATGTTTCTTTTGTGCTATTGCTCTGACATACGCCGCTTTCCAGTTCATGCCCGAGGTTTTCAACATCAACGCTGTTCTTTCAATTTCCATATGGACTGGGTCCTTATCCAACAATTTCATATGGGTCAGTAAGTCGGCATACCGCTGACGTAAAGCCCGTCGTAGTCTGGGTGCCAATCTGTTATGGGCTAAAATTGCGGCTTCCTCTTTCGAATACCCTTTGCGTTGAAACTTGTTTTCTGTGACCTCCAACATCTCGCCCATCTCGGCGTCCATTCTTTCTTTGAACAAATCCTTCCATAGCCTCGAGTTCACATTATGTTCTTCAACCTCGGTTGGTCCTTCACGGTTGGGTGATATTCCGGGACTGGTGGTATGAAGAAGGCCCGCTGTACGGGGGTGGGTTGCTGCTTCACCAAATGTGGACTCGGTGGATGGTGTAGGGGCTGTGGTGATCCCTCGCCGGGTAGCAGGTGGGTCGTCAGCCGGCGATCTTCGGGGGTATGGGCTTTTAAATCTACGAACAGGTAGCCGTACGGACGACTTGTCGCTTCTTGAAACGCCTGCATGAAATGGTCGATGTTCTGAGGATAAATTCGACTACCAAACACACGAATTTGTGCTCTGTCGATGGGGTTGGAGAACAACACAAAGTATTGGCAGTTCAAGGCAATATCTCTGGACGCCTTCCCTTGAGGAAAGAGATTCTGGGTCAAATAGATGACGGACAGATTGCGATGATGGGACCCTTTGGTGAATAGGTCGGCGATTTTCGAATTGTCCTTGGCCGCACTCATCAGATCATCTAGCACTACCACGTTCACGGAGGAGAAACAACTATCCCTACTTCCGGGATTTTGAGGAAATTTGCCATGCTTGCGGGTAGAGCAACTTTATCTTCCGGGTAAAATGGCCGATTCTAACAGACGGAGGTCAATCTTCCGACAATTCAGACGAACCGTCTAAGTAACTAGCAGACATACAGCCAGCAGTTGGTGATAGAGATTCTTATGAACCTATAGAGGCTAAGAACGAGCTGTATTGTTGTCTGGATGTTTCTGTATAATCTTCACAAAATAGGCAGTCAATTGTGCAAGCGAACATTTGTCAAATCCACGAGAGTTAATTGCACACCAGTTTGTCTTCAATCTTCGGTTATATGACGGATCGTCCACTGTATAGAAGGGTAGACTCATTGGTGCTTGAATTATATGCTACCGAACGTTTTTTCGACGTATACTTCATTATTCCGCACTTTTGGTGATATTATTCAGTCTTTCGGGTGCACTTACTCATGCTTCCGGGTAATACATTTGAAATATAATGTACAAGGGATGCACTTTCTACCTAGAAAGTTAAAAGATTATACAAACGTTAACCCTACCGGGCCTGGGGGTATTATGCCTCCCTCCTACCAAACTTTGTACTCGATCTCCGGAAAGACAAAAGACCGAGAGCTGAAACTCCGTGACTTTGTTTATCATACTGGGGTCTTTTTGAGCCTATTTGCATAATCAACTGAGCAGAGAATCATGGGCAAATCCGAAATTGCGGTCATGTGGGGAACCAGAAAAGTGATATTTTCGTCATATTTCCACAAAATTCTTGCTTTTCTGCATGGAAAAGTGAACAAAACTATTTTATTTCATATCAGATTTTTATTTACTAATTCATCAGGTCGTTTGTACGAGGAAATCAAAAGAATAAAGAAATCGAAAAATCCGACCTGAAAATGGACAAAAATGTCTTTTTTTTGATAATGACGCCACCGTGACAACACAGGTGAGATGGTGTTAGAAATTTGGATTTCTTTCACATTTCTTCTGAGGTTATGGGCAATATTAATGGATATTCATTCATGGGAAATAACAGTCGCCATTTCAGTCGTTCGGTTACATATCAGAACGCCTTGGAAACACACTTTCAAGCTCACAGTGGAAACTTCAGGTTTGTTCTAAATGGTTCACGGTACTAGGTTGAATCAAGTGTTTAATTCATAGCACGTGCGATATATTACATAACGTAACTGTTCAAGTCGTTTTCCCACTTCACGCTGTAAACCGATGTGTGTCCGCTATATTTCACAATCTGATTGAAACTGAAAGGACTCACACCAAGACATTGTGACGTCACATGAATAACGTAACTTTAGCGACGTCCGATTTGATTAAATTTTTTTTCTTCAATCATTATTTTATTTCTGATGTCACCTTTCAGTGTTTAGTTCCAGACGTTTAGGCTAGAGAGAAACGGCCAAGTAAAAAGTAAGTTCAAGACGTTTTTTAGACCCTAAATTATGTCCTCGCGGACTTGTGCCCGATTGAGTTTGCGGTTCATGGTAATCACTTTCGAACCATTACATCAGTTTGTTAATCTAGGAAGCGGGAATGTATATTTCCTGCATGCTAAAAGGTTTGATGCAGAAAAACGTAGCAGGTCAGTAGGAGAAGGTAGAAGGTTAAAGTATAAACACCCCCTACATCCGACCGTCGCCAGCCGATTGAAATGACAAGTGTTATTTCCCATGAATGAATATCCATTAATATTGCCCATAACCTCACAGGACATGTGAAAGAAATCCAAATTGCTAACACCACCTCGCCGGTATTGCGAAAATAGCCCCACCGGCTGACCACCGTTTCACTGGCTGGCATAATTTAGGGTCTAAAAAACCGTCTTGAACTTAATTTTGATTCAATCACCATTTAGAACAAACCTGAAGTTTCTTCTGTGAGCTTGAAGGTGTTTTTCCAGGGTGTGATGGGAAGCGTATATCTTCAAAAACAATTTGCACTGGACTGGCCCACTATGGGTACGCTGAACATGTCGATGGAACTCAAAACTTTTCGGAGAACATCTTCTCGCACTGATTGCAAGAAATCGTCTTACCACTATGCACTTGCAGATGTCTCTTGAGGTTGACATTTCGAGCAAACACTCTTTGACAATAAGAGCAGGTAAATTCAGAAGAGGCTCTTCCTATCGGCGGTTAGCTAATTTTTGGTTAGCTGTTTCGGTGTGCTTGTCACTTGAGGGTTTTCAGTCAGCGACAGGTGTAACGGCCCAACGCTATCGTTCAGAGAATGTACATCTGACATACCGAATTCACAACCTGACATGTCTAGCCATCTGCAAACAGATGAACGGATAGCTGCTGTGAATAATAATTATACTGAAATGAGAGCTTCGCAAATATATTATGGGGGACCATTTAGCATAAAAATGAAAAGGCAAGCCTTATTTCACAATAGGCTAAATCATTATACCTCATGTAAATTCCACGAATATTCATTGGAATATAATATTGGAATATTCATATTCATATCACGTGTTCTTCTGTAAATCGTGATGTCCCATGATATTGATAGTCTGTCTTGCTGTACCGCGAAACATAGCAATTTTTCACGGCACAGTGTGGTACATGACAAATACTCCTCTCTTGCGACGCAGTTGCCTCCCATTGCGCGCGCGCCAAACATTTCTCAGGTTGGAAAGTGGCGAGTTTTCTATCACGGCTTTGGCGAAGGAAAATGATGATCCAGGAGTTGACGCTTGCATATGTGAGTGAAATAAACTTGATACCCGGTGAAATTGTACGTAACCACAGCAACAAGGTCGGTCATTTTGTCAGTTATAAAACGCGACGGAATGTATCGTAGTAAGTACGGCGCAGTCGGGTCAGTGCTCGAAACTGACTCACCGGTACCGGTACTCCGAAACATAGGCCTAGGCTTACCGATGCAATTTCTCGCAATCGAGAAAGGTGATGTACAACGAGCGCTGTGCATCTGATGGAAAATTCTCACATGACAGGCTGGTCACATGAATGCAGTAAATGAAGGCGTATGTTAAGCCTGCTGAGCCTGAAGAAAACCCAAGGGGGCGAGAGTGGGGAGGTGTGTGAAAACGGTGAAAATGTTTATCGATTACCCGGAAGCATGAGTAAGTGTACCCGGAAGACTGGATAATATCACCAAAAGTGCGGAATAATGAAATGTACGTCGAAAAAACGTTCGGTAGCATATAATTCAAGCACCAATGGGACTACCCTGCTGTACAGTGGGCGATCCGTCATATAACCGAAGATTGAAGACAACTGGCGTGCAATTAACTCGCGTGGATTTGGCAAATGTTCGCTTGCACAATTGACTGCCTATTTTGTGAAGATTATACAGAAACATTCAGACAGCAATACAGCTCGTTCTAGGCCTCTAAAGGTTCATAAGAATCTCTATCACCAACTGGTAGCTATATGTCTGCTACTTACTTAGACAGTTCGTCTGAATTGTCGAAGATTGACCTCCGTCTGTTCCCAGGACGTTAGAATCGACCATTTTACCCGGAAGATAAAGTTACTCTACCCGCAAGCATGGCAAATTTTGGCAAAATCCCGGAAGTAGGGACAGTTGTTTCTCCTCCGTGACGTTGGTCTGCTCGGGGTCAAAGTAATACGGTTCGTCTGTGTCGTGAGGAATCCCTGGGACGAAACTCACATTCTGTAATCGCGTAGTTTCGTAGGCGGGCTGCCATTGGCTATAACACCAAACAACACGTGTCGGAGCTGGGGTTGCCACACTTTCCTCTAAGAACTTCATTACCCAGGACGTCTTTCCACATGCCGTAGGGCCGCTCACCGTCATCGTATAGGGATGCTCTACTGCACTTGTTGGACCTATAGCGGGACTCGGCGGTGTCTCTTGGTTGTGTTTCCCTTGAATGTGCCTGAGCATACTATCGCGACGAGAGAAGGTTCTCTGACAGAACGTACACGTACACGACATGTTGATCTGTCGACCAATACATAAGGACTGATGAGGGACACATGTTCATTCTTATATGTACAGACACCACCACCAACACCAACACCACACACTACCACACACACACACACACCACCACCACCACCGCCACCACCGGGCGTTGACGGGCGTCATCGCTCGGTGGTGGTGGTGGGAACTCCCGTGTGGCAGAGCTCTTGGATCGGAGCTCTTGGAGCTCAAAGCCTGTGGAGCTCAGATCTCGGAAGTGACATTTGCATACGACCTCTGTGAGGTCACTTCCGCTTCCGTTCACGTGACCGGAACTGACCTTTGACCCCTGCGCGCAATTTTTATCCGGTATTGTTAGCGCGCGCAGGGGTCAAAGGTCAGTTCCGGTATATACCGTAGACCAGATAATACGGCTGTTCTCCAGCCCCATCGACAGAGCACAAATTCGTGTGTTTGGTAGTCGAATTTATCCTCAGAACACCGACCATTTCATACAGGCGTTTCAAGAAGCGACAAGTCGTCCGTACGGCTGCCTGTTCGTAGATTTAAAAGCCCATACCCCCGAAGATCGCCGGCTGACGACCCACCTGCTACCCGGCGAGGGATCACCACAGCCCCTACACCATCCACCGAGTCCACATTTAGTGAAGCAGCAACCCACCCCCGTACAGCGGGCCTTCTTCATACCACCAGTCCCGGAATATCACCCAACCGTGAAAGACCAACCCGAGGTTGAAGAACATAATGTGAACTCGAGGCTATGGAAGGATTTGTTCAAAGAAAGTATGGACGCCGAGATGGGCGAGATGTTGGAGGTCACAGAAAACAAGTTTCAACGCAAAGGGTATTCGAAAGAGGAAGCCGCAATTTTAGCCCATAACAGATTGGCACCCAGACTACGACGGGCTTTATGTCAGCGGTATGCCGACTTACTGACCCATATGAAATTGTTGGATAAGGTCCCAGTCTATATGGAAATAGAAAGAACAGCGTCGATGTTGAAAACCTCGGGCATGAACTGGAAAGCGGCGTATGTCAGAGCAATAGCACAAAAGAAACATTTGTACGAACGCATCATTAAACGACGTTAAAGCATTAAGAAAGTGTGATAAGGCGTTGAGACGGGCGTTAAGGCGTAACGACGGGCGTTGACGGGCGTCACTGCATTTCGATGAATTGGAGTCAATTCCATGGAAATCAGAGCTTCTGAGCTAATTCACCAGGGCGTTTAAGCGTTAAGCTAAGCGTTGATGGGCGTTACTCTCTATAAAAGCGAGCGTATTTCCAAAAACACGCACAGTCGACGTTCAACCGTCAACATGGCTTATACTTGCTCTGAGTGCGAACGCACGTTCACCAGACATTACGATATGATGCGACACCAGAAAAATATACATGGGCTTGAAGACTCCGAGGAGTGCGTTGAGGCGGGTGCTGATACAGAGACTGCTGAGAGTGTATCGACTGATACCGAAACAGAGATTGCTGAGAGTTTATTTAGTGATACGGAGAGCTTGACCTCAGATAGTCAGCCTACGTCCGTGGAAAGTGGGATCGTATTGTGACAGCAGCTATCAATACCTACGCTGCAGCGATCGAGGACGCCGGAGAGGATAATTTACAACAGACGTACACCCAAATGCGCCCCCGCATCAGGAAAACAGCCATGCCGATCTATGAACAGTATACCGTACTACCGCTTGAAATAAAAGGTGACCCCACGCACAGGTCCATCATGAAGACCAAGCGTCACTTGGAAGAGGCTATGGGGCCACCACCCACCGAGGCCCTGGAAAATGCGATCAGAATGCGCAAACAACTGTTTCAGGACATGCTGCCCGAAGAATATCAAGGCCTGCCTGACGACGCTTAGGTCACACCGAGCAAAGATGGAACTTTCTGAAATGGAGACTTCTGATTGGACAAGAATCTAACGGACAGGAACGAATAGGACAGCTGCAAATGGTAGCCTCTGATTGGGCAAGAGTCTTTTTGAGTTGTAAACATACCCAACGCGGCTCCCCCAGCGTGGGTATGATGTAACATTGGGGAAAATAAACTATATGAAAAAAAACTTGTTGTTGTTGTTGTTCTCTCAAGTGTCATCCTTGTTGTTGTTGTTGTTCTCTCTCCGGTCTATATCATGGCGTCAAGGCGTTATGTTAGAGCGTTAAGGCGTAACTACGATTGGCCCCGATAAGCCCGGGGACCGATATGCTAAGGGGAACATTGGCACTCTTCTGTGTTCGGAGGTAGTTTTAGTGAAAAGAACGACACACTAGCCCAGGCGGATGCTCCCTCACGACAGCTTCACACTGATACCTCATACGACACCATAGGATCATTAGGGGCTCACCTAAACCCTAAAACGTCTATTTCCACACCCTTTTCCCAGAATTCCATGTCTGCGCATGCGCAGAATGTGGACAACGGTCGAGACCCTAGTCCAATCGGATGCCCCCACACATAGGCTTCACATTGATACCTCACTCAACTCCATCGGCTCATTAGGGGCTCACCTACATCCCAAAACGTCTATTTCCATACCCTTGGTCTACCGCGCATGCGCAGAATGACGATATCCCAAACCCACATCCACCCAGTGGGATGCCCCCTCACATAGGCTTCACATTGATACCTTACTCGACCCCATCGGTCCATTAGGGCTCCCCTAGATCCCAAAACGTCTATTTCCATACCCTTGGTCTACCGCGCATGCGCAGAATAACCATATTCCAACCCCACACCCAGCCCATCGGATGCCCCCTCACATAGGCTTCACATTGATACCTCACTGGACTCCATCGGTCCATTAGGGGCTCCCCTAGATCCCAAAACGTCTATTTCCACACCCTTGGTCTACCGCGCAGGCACAGAATGACCATATTTCAACCCCACATCCACCCCATCGGATGCCCCTTCACGAATGCTTCACATTGATACCTCATACAACCCAATCGGTACACTAGGGACCCCTCTCGCCCCTGAAGATTGCCGGAGATTGCCGGAGAATTTGATCACCCACGACATTGTGGGAAAAACCCACTGAGACTACTTTCTGTCCGCGGAGGAATACAAAGGTTACAGGTTGCCGGAACTACTTTTGACCTCCACGTGACCTTGAGCTGGTGGCGCCCCTGGCGCCCCAGAGGTCAAAGGCGTGCATGAGCGCTTCCTATACTTTAACCTGGAAACAGCGCCCCCTGGTGGATGCAAGAGTTATCTCCCCCGGCAAAATGAGGCTCGAAATCACCTCTCCCTACTACTTACGTCCGGTTTGAGTGCCAAAAATAAAATATAAATATAGAATTTGATACATTGGCATAAATGACAACATTGTTTTATATACTCAGGTTGATTTCAAAGTATTGGATCTCATGGTTCTCCAACAACAAGGCCGTGATGTAGTGTATTCGTGCAAAATCGCTGATTTTGACTTCAAAAGCATGCATCGATTTTACACAAATACATAACGATCTTCTTATTCGAGAATCACGAGACTCAATGCCTTGAAATTACCCTGAGTATATAAAACAATGTTGTAATTCATGCCGATCGAGCAAATTGTTTATATTTATAATATTTTATTTTTGACACCCAAACCGTATATACGGGTACCTCACTGAGGCCAAATCCTCCCATTAAAGTATGACATCCATTAGCTTTCCTTTTATGCAATGCTATACATGTATTTCTCACATCAGGTGTTTGTCTATTTTGTATAACTTTCATATATCGACGAGTCCATCAATCCGAGAGGGTATATACACGATTTTCGTTTTAAGTTTCTATGTAGTATGTTATCAGAATATCGATGAGTCGTTAATACCTAAGAACGCCTGTAGACCATAGTATACCACGTGAAAGGCGCCATTGGGTTGGTTAAGGATGCTGTCAGCTGCTATAACACGATCTATCAAACCAAACCCACGTCCGTATCTGAAACACAGGTGAAAATAATGAAAGAGAATGCCGAAGTTGCTAGAGGTAAATCCACACGTTAAACTTTATAGCTATTAAATTATATGAAGATTAGTGAAATAAATCAGGAACTTGAATGAATTCATTGACACGAATAATAATAATGTCATCACCAAATTGTTCACGACTAGTGCAGATACCGTGCTTGATATTTGTTCGTCATCAAGACAACATACACTGTGTCAACTAGAATCTGTCCATTTTAATTAAACGTTTACTTTTGAGCTCGGAAAGTCAGCGATTGCTTTCTCATCAATTGATCTACCAAATGACCACGTGATATTCGTGACATTTATAATCCATCACGCTTTAAATAACTGTTTGGTTCTCTCTGTATAAAGCGTCAACGTGCACACTTATTTTACGTACCGACAATCAATTACATATTGTGACGTCATAATTCATTGATATTCTCGCGGACAAAGGCCGTATACGATCGTAACAGGCGGCCGGTGGCTGTGCCAACTACTCCACGCCCAACCAAATCACCGAAAGTCAATCCGCGCACACATTTATATCCTTATACGGCATTATTGACCTTTCTTTGCGAGAACTTCAATACATTTACCTCACCCTATGCAAGTGAGCCTCGGAAGCAAGTTTTCTTGTTGCGTTTTATACAAAGATAATTTGGATAGTTATTTAAAACGTAATGAGAAGATTCCAATTACAAAAAGAGAAAATTAATAACCATTAATTTTGTCACCGTGGACGACTAATTAATGGACGGACTTCAGCGTCTACATTCATTCAATCCGACTTTGCTTGACTGTTAATGAGATTATTAAATCGAAACGATTATTGTATTTTTCGCATGAATGGAGTATTGAATATCATCCATGATAATTACATTCTCATTATACCGTCACTATATATTATTGTACACCATTCAGGCTGTCCCATAAAACTGCATAAAAGATAAGATAGCCTAAATCATCCTAATAACCGGAATATTCTGCGGTTAGAATATTTTCCCATGTATTTACCGAGGAAATGATTTTGATTCTATTCGATACCGCATTATTTCATCCCGATCTATAGATTTTCTACTCGTTATCAGAGTTTGTAACCTCCTAAAATGTCAATGTAACAGGCGGTATCACGAAAAATGCCACAGACGTCTTGTGACAAACAATTTATCCGAGATTATTGTTGAAACGCCTTAGTTTGTTTCAAATATATACCGTACATCAATGAATGTCTTTATTCGAACATATTCATCGCATATATAGTCCGCCTCCCATTGGACAACAGAAGTCCTTAATGTCAGTAGCCTGTGTACATGACCACGTGCACCGTGCATGTAACAGTTCCGTCTCTCATCGTGCATTATTGCACTTTTCTCACTAGAAAACTTGTCCGATGTGATACCCAGATATGATATCAGTTGAATTATAAAGCTTAGAACGTAACTAATTTCATCACCAGCAATCATACCTACTGTTGTAAAATGAATTAATTATTAGGTTCGATGTGATATTTGAAGAGCCCTACGTGACTGGCAGCATTGAACGTTATCAACAACCTCCCCACAGCGGATGCTTCGTATGACAGGTTCACCCCATTATTATGCTCTAGTGAGGTGGTTACGTTATGACACCCCTTAAGTCGTCATGTCCGACATTCTCCTGGCTTAAACCTTTCAGAATGTATAGGGTTACAAGTAAGGTCATAAATGGTAGTTGGGTGGGATTGCCTCTCTGGTAGCACTAGCTGCATCTTATAATGTGTATTGAAAGCTTTCGGAATACAAGTTGGAGTTTCGACAGTGCATTGCACAGAAAAGAGAATAGAGTCACTCCGACCAAGGCTATTGTGGTACCTGCGTATAGCTGTGGTGGAAACGGCGTACGGACATTTCCCCCAGTGGACATTTCCCTCAGCGGACATTTCCCCCATGGGCATTTCCCACAGTGGACATTTCCCCCACCCTATATTTTTAGGTTATTTTGAACATAGCTTTTAAATAATTTATCAATAACACAAATTATGTTATATTTTCTTCTATTTTCTATATAAGGATTTCCACATATGTTTTACGATAAATGAGTCACATAGTGATAAAATATTATACATATACACAGTATTAGTATTATACAGTCTTATAGCACATTTTAAAACAATATATATGATGTATACATGAAAAAAGCATAACATTAACTGTTTGTATACGTCGGTGTCATGAAGCCATTTGATGAGAATAAAATTGAACTAAATTGAAAACTGAGGTAAAAAATTGAACAAAATTATATTGTTTAAAAATACATTTTTTATTTTGTGATTTTTTTATTTTTTTCTTAAAATGTTAAAATGAATATTATATGTTATGACTAAGTGATCCATTATATTGTTTAAAAATGTGCTATATAATATATAACGTGCTTTCTCGTAAAACTTATTGTAAAATATGTGCTATATTGTTTTAAAATGTGCTATAAGACTGTATGATGCTGCTATATACTGTGTATATGTATAATATCTTATCACTATAAAAAAATATTAAAAAATTGTATTTTTTCCAAATTATTTGAAAACTATGTTCAAAATAACCTAAAAATATAGGGTGGGGGAAATGTCCACTGGGGGAAATGTCTATGGGGGAAATGTTCGCTGGGGGAAATGTCCACTGGGGCAAATGCCCTGGATTCGGTGGAAACGACTATGATAGAGATGTTCGAGGGATATTTGACCATAAAAAGTATGGTCAAACGTCTATAGGCATATACCATGAAATGTTTGACCAGATGGAGCAGATCCTTTCGACAAGTGATATTATTATTATCAGAGAAGCCGGTGGACTCGGGGACTAAAGGGATCTTCTGGTGGGATTATGCTAAACACCAGACTTACCTGGATTTAAAAGCCTTTGTGCAGTTGACAGACTCGCTGACGTCACATATCAATGCATGTGGGAATTTTCTCTCGGCGGATAAACGTCCATACCAAGCGTAAGCCGATAGAGATAAACCAGCTACACATATTATGTAGAAAGCGTTCAGCATATAACGACCTTGAGTGTGTTCCATTGCCACAATCTTCACAGTATATCAGATTATATCGTGTTCTCCAAGAAACTGTAACATATGAACATTGTTCTTTCTTGCGGTGAATCCATTACATGTATAGTGTGTATTCCTGAAGACTGTTCTCACTTAACCTCCTGTATGTACAGCATTTACAGCCTGGGATTATTCTAACCGGCTCGTCACATTGACTTCTTGGCCGTGCCTGAGGACATGTGTTAACTAACTCAGTATTGTGATTCACAGATACGTTGATTGGCATGTGTTTTATAAATAGGTGGCAAGTGCCCTAAAGGTTCACGTATTATGTGCACCAATGAAATTGAAGGAACAAACATATGTATATTTAACCCTTTTTACGCCACTTTTCTCCTGAACGGCCGGTTGGAGGAAGGACGTATTGCCCTGGGCTGAATCTGCATCTGATTTGCCTATAACAGTGTTCTATATCGGAGCTGCCTGGAAGAGGTTCGCCAGATGTGAATGATTTCGAAAGGAGATACCTGTACAGACAATAATGAATGAAATTCGTGTATAATTAATGTGACCCTCCAGTACCTTGGATCTCATTTAAAGATCTAAACTTGTTTGAAAACTGCCGGTGTAGCAATAATGGTTGTCCTGCAGTATTGGTTGTCCGAAGGACAACCTGTACCTGGCAGTGGTTGTCCTGGTTGTCACATTATTTTTTTTATTATGGTACATTATCATATTTTCCATGATAATTTTTTCACGGATCATTTGTGGATTAATGACGCCAGGTGGACATTATATTTTGTATTATGTATTTTTGTTACATATATTTTAATGTTCCTATTACTTAGTTCTATTTTCCAAATATATTTGACGTATTATTCGTCAGTTTCTTTCTATCACAGTCAACAGTGTTTTTGTTGAACTGATGTACACTTTATATACAACAACATATTTCGCTATCAAAGTAATCCACGTGGGCCTGCATAATAAGATGGAGGCAAACTAACACAATTCTAATTTTGAAAAAGACACTGTATGTACAGAAGTTGCGGCATTTTGTTTTGCAATGTGCTTGTTTCAGGTTAATCCGAAGGTGTTCAATCCGAATCTGCTTGTTCTCAGATTAATTTTACATACTGAAACATCAGAACTGCCAATTAACCGTACTGACCAAGTCACTTGAGCATTTGGTGTCAATCTCTGCCGGGTAGGAAGGCCGTCTTCCCCCAGCCGCCCCTCCCCCCCTCCCCCGCCTCCTCATATCATATCTTCCTAGCCTGTGCGAAACGACAATTTCTGCAAGAAATATTTAGCGTTTTAGAACGAAATCATTAACGATGACTTGTTTAGTATACTGCCCCCCCCCCCCACCATTCCCTCCCCCCATTCCCTCCGCTCTTCGTTACCCCAGTTATCCTGAATACCGATATGTTTAACCATTTCCATTAGGGGGTGAAACTTGACAGGATAATGTAATACAATTAACAATGGTCACTATAATGGCCTCACGGTGAAGTCATCTTCCCTGAAAGTAGTTTTAAATCTATTTTAGTCAATTTTCATTATAAATATTTTTCGTACTCCTTTAGCTAGGGGGTGAATACTGTGTGATGACGCCACAGTGACGTCATTACTAAAAAACTCAAATTGGAAAAATCTGATTGGAAAATTCGGCCCAAAAATTCAGATGCGAATTTGTGAAATTGAATGTGAATCTGATTACGTCATTGTGACGTAATCAAAGAGACTGTTTCATATATAGTGTACGTGCTTTCATCTCCTAAGCATACGGGGTATTAAAACTATTTATACGGGTGAGTACGAAGAGAAGAAGAGAGCTATATTCCCATAAAATTGTGCTTTCGGTCATTTCCGTTCATTTTTTTCGTATTCCTAAAAGAGCATAAAAGTAATTTATTTTGCCAAAACTAATTATTCTCTATCATATGAATTAGTTTTTGATATAAAATATCGGAAAATTAAAAAAATCAGTCCAAAAAAAGAAGAAACGGAAAATGACTTCCGAAAAGATGACGTCACTGTGACGTCATGATGGCGACCATCTTGAATTGTTTAGCATTGTCCGACGGACAACCACTAACCAAGACAACGTTCACCTTCACACCGGTGATCTGATAACCATACGTACAATAAATCACAGAGACGTCAGGCAGCATAGCAAAGACGGCCATTGGGCACGATCAATTCTGACTGGCTTCCCATAACTTTCGCGCGTAACGGTTTTTGGTGAGATGTAAAGGGGGAACCTGTCAGTCTAAGTCTAGAATATTATTAATATTTATTGCATGGACATAAGAGGAATCAGAGGCGTCACTAGCCGAGGATTTCAAAAGCGGGGTGCGAATGTTTGCAATTTCCAAGAGCGGATCTAGCGGAAGATCACACTCAACAGTCAAGGGTCCAGGGGCCGCCTAGGCCCCGGAAGCCCCGGGGTCCTAGGTTGCCGGAGATGCCTTCTACGCGTTTCCCTGAAATAAATGTGAACATAATGTATGTAGATTTACGGTCCTATTTTCACTTTTTCTTGTCATAAGCACGCATCGATATTGAAAAACATCATGCCGGATTTCATTTGACTTTCTGATTTAATATACAAACAACAAACTACGCCATGTGGTGCGCTTGCGGCGATATTGTTTGATATTAGATACATATTGAAACCCCAACTTAAATAAGACGCTCACAAACCACATGAATAGATGATGTCGTTGATCTCTAAAAAGGCATGCCCCCGTCGGAAAATTTCGAATTTTTACGCTTGATTTCCTGCATTTTAGCGTATTTTAATGTAGATAAGTTGATTGAATTGAACTGATATCCAAGGTAAGTTTCGAAGACTCAGCACAACGTATTTCAAGTATTTTCTCTCATGCGAAGAAGATGAAGATGCTCCAAATATTCCAAAGGTCATTCTCGGACATCCCGGACGCAGTTGGTCAACTTTTAATTTTCGGACAAAGCGCGCCAGCATCGCCGATGCCTCTTCATTCAAATCGACGGTACTAACCTGTTTTGTCACAATTCAGTTTGTGACAAAATACTTTGCCTCTGCATGCAGTGCAATGTGACAATGGTATTGATATATATGAATAGTATGAATGTGAATTTATATACATAGTAGCAGGGATTTTATAGTATATTTGGGACTGTAATTCAACGATGTGTGTAATTTCTTCATTGACTTTTGCTGATAGCGCCTAGAAGTTTTGGTTCAGTAATTATACTGATAAATTTATTCTATTTATAAAGAGGCAGACATGTATCACGAGGGTTATTTTGGTACATGATATTGGTAACCAAATATGTTGCATATGGTTATCACATCAGAGGTAGTTTTCAAGAAGGGTTATCAGACATGACCTTAACATAAAGTATCGGTAAGTGGGTTTTATGGCGAGATATATTGAGCTCTTGTAATGATTTTTTTTAAAGTAATTTCTAACGTATCTGGTTCCAGGAGTGCCGCCACGGCGGTCTGACACTATTTTTGATACTTTTGTGATACTACTGGGTTTTGATACTATTGTATTGAGAAATGCGGCTTATAGCGTTGGACACACCGGTTCTCGTCTGATCACCGAAGTTAAGCAACGTTAAGCTCGGTCAATACTTGGATTTGTGACCGGGTGCTGTACTGGCTGGGCTGATCAGTGTCCAGGGTAATAGGAACTGTGAGCACTCTCGTGTTCTGCCACATCTAGGCACCGTCGTGATATGATTGAAACAAGATTGAAAACGACGTTAAACCCTACTACTCAATCCTGTTTGCCTTCCAAACCCCACATCTCTTGTTCTATTATTTGTGTAATATTTTTCGAGACCACAGATATTAAAGTTGCATGATTTCATAACACACTCCCGAAGAGGAGCGTGGTAATATTTCTGTGGGGCCTTAGGAATTGGAAAGGTTTTGTCTTGGACAGACAAATGAAACGAATTCATGAGCGTTTGTGCTTCAATAAAATGAAGTAAGAATCATTTGAGAACAATGACACATATGTAGCCGCCTTACGTACAGTCCCGCCCCGTGGGGCTTCCGGGGATTGACCTGGGATGTCGTTGTGCACACCGCAGGTCATGGTAAGAATAGGCCTCAGCTCCTCAGACAGCTTGTCGTAAGAGGCGATTAACTGAGGCACCCGTGGGGTTCCCGGGTGTCAAAAGGAATAGGACCCACCCGTGTGGTTCACGGGTGTGAAAAGGAATAGGATCCAACGTCGTGATATGACTGAAATATAGTTGAAAGCGACGTTAAATCATATTCACTCACTCACTCACTCACTCAGTCCCCAAAACGTGTAATTATGGCGAATAAGATTCGTGATAAGATTGTTATCGAAATAAAGTAGAATAACTTGTTACAGATGTATGCAGTGCAAATTAGATGACAAACCAGCAAATGAAAAGTACAGTTTGTACAGAAAAAGGAAATGAACAAAAAAAAGCACTCTAAACTATAAAAGCATCAAAAGGAGAAACCTCTCTTTTGATGGTGACAAAAAGACAGTCAGATAAACCATCTGAGTGTAGGTACTGTGGACGCAATCATCTGTAAAATAGACTAAATTAAATCATTAAACTAAATCATTATTCAAACCTATCTTAGGGTGACGTGAGATACAGAAGATAGACTGATCACAATGAAACAGTGACAGTATTCTTGATGCTTCAGTAGAAGCAGTATATGAATTAGACAGCATTCTTGTACCGTTGAGGGTACCTGCGATGATTCACCTTCGGTGGTGGAAAGGAAACCATCAAGCAAACTACGATTGTGCTTGGATCTAAGCCTCCTAATAAGGCCTTGAAGAGGAATTACTATCAACTCCAATGATAGAAGACTTGCTACCTGATTGTATCAAAAGCTCTCGTCTGCTCCGTGTGATGAGTGAGGAAAGTAGTTACCTCATCAGGTGTGGAACTGTGTGGGGCAGATTCAGATGAAAAAGACTGCCTTTTGGGATTTCCCCGACCCCAGAAGAATTTTTACGGCGAATGGATGAGGATCTGGAAGAAGCCGAAAGAGTCAAAGCTATTCAAGAAGATGTGATCATCTTTGGCGTCAGAGACGTTTGGCGTGGGAAAGCGTTACACGATCACGACAGAAAAATCTTCGCTTTGGTGAAACAATGCAGAGAGCCACACATCAAAGTCAACAGGGATAAACTAAAATTACGCCTTAGAGATGTGACATACATGGGCGACCAGATAACCGCTGATGGATTCAGAGCGGATCCTGAGACTGAAGGCAATAATCAATATTCCAACACCAACCGACAATCCAGGAGTACAGATCGGCATGATCAACTATGTGCAAAAGTTTGTGCCATATTTGTCCGAAGTAACTGCACCACTACGTGACCTACTGAAGAATGGAACAGAATTTCATTTGGACAGCGATATTCATGGACAGTTGTTAGAACGCATTAAGAGCATTCTATCCGAGCAAGGAAACAGAGTTGCAGTATGATGCACCTCAATGTGGTTTGGGAGAATGTCTGCTTCAGGATGGATATTCGATTACCTACGCATCTTGTTCCTTGACCCAGTCGGAAGTGAACTACGCTCAGATCGAGAAGGAAGGGCTTGTGGTGGTCTTCGGAATGAAACGTGTATGGTCGAAAAATTCCAGTAGAATCCGATCACAAGCCTCTCGAGGTTATCCGCAGGAAGAGTCCGCAAGGTGCGCCAAAACGACTCAGCGCATGCTGTTGGGGCTCTAACGATTCGATTTTGAGATTATGTACAAAATGAGCACTGAAATGTACTTAGACATAGTCTGCGGTGAATGCTTACCTCACATCTTCCAGATGAAACCCAATGAAAGGGTCTTCGTGGTGAATTCCATGTCTTTAGTTGAAATACAGAGTGGAGCACTAAATATGCTGCCGAACCTGTCTGTAAGCCATGAAATGATCAAACGGATACAGCAAGCTACAGAGACTGGCCGTAATCTGAGTAAGTTCACTTAGAGAATGCACAGGAGATGGGACAACCTGACCCAACAGTAAAGCGGTACTTTCTAGACTATTCAGATAGGATATGTCTCTACAAAACGGCGTCGTCTTCAATGAATAACGTATTGTGATTGCCTTATCCTTTCGTTGTGACATAATGTCACGTGTTCTTTCCAGCCATATTGGAATCCGGGGATGTCTCCACAGATCTCGCGAGAAAAAATATTGGCAAAACATGAATCGCGGCATTGAAGACTACATCCGTCCAAAACGGGAGGAGTTAGAAGAATGAAAATCACATCATTTGGATAGAGTTGTTGGAAAAACAGAGTTTGAAATGCTAGAATGCATAAAAAGAATAAACACGAAACTACAGTTTATCGTTTCATTAGTGAATATCAACACTGTAATGTTGATGCATTGCCAGTGGTCTACGTGATATTCATCAATGAATACATAATCATTCGACAGTAACTGATATAGTCACTAGTATCCAAGTCATCTACTTCATAGTCACAATTTTCTGTTGAATATGATCATTTAGCAGCGTGTGCAACCGCTTCTCTCTTGCAGGAAACAAGCCTATGTTTATGTATACAATGATTGTCTTTTTGAATTTGGTGCTAATACTGTTATATGGAATATGGAATAGATCTTTGGATTATGGACGCGGATATTCTCTAATGGACGACGGCTGGATTATGAATGACGGACTAGACGCTTGTAATTTCCTCACTTGATCGTAATACATTTGGCCGGTATCTTTTCCATCATCGGGATATGGTCTTCATTAGCCATTTAACGCGAATCTTTTTTACCGTAGCCTTGTCTCAAATATTCGATATCTTTACGATATTCCTCTGTTATAGGATCGCTGAGCAGGTATTTCCAGACATTATATTTGATCAGTAGATTGACCCATTTGTGCTGGAAAGGCTTTTTCTTCGCATTCACTCTCATCTTCTGAAGCAGACACAAGTTTACTCTGATCGACCGATTGGACTTTTCCTCATTGCAAATTGCTCTTATTACTGATTTTTCAAACCATGTGAACGAGTGTTCTTATATGATTCATATCGGTCGATACTTCATGTAGGAAGCTATTGTCTGAGTCTTTGTGCAGCTGAAAAGGCTCAAGTCTAGACACATTGTTGTCCCCAGACTTGGCTATTGTATGCACTGTACATGTCTCGCGATTCTTACATGGAGTATGAACCTTCATCTCCCACATGCACATAGTGCTTGACCTTCTTAGCTTCATTAAACCAGAGAGGGTAGTATAATACTGGGTTTCGAGTAGGGGTTACGTAGGGAACGGGAGAGTGGGGGTCGACAGACGCTGATTTGTAACTCGTGTAGTTATCGGATCAAGAGAATAGGGCGACAGCTGCTATTGGTTTGTATTATTCAAGGACCAATCTTGTACGTGTTTATTTCGTGGTATTTCCACGGTATGAGGTTTCAAATCCACCTAGCCATGGGATATATCCGCATTCGGTAAAGTTTGCATGAAATGAATCGTATCTCAAAAATAGGTTCTTCTCCCGCACGTGTGTATTTGTTGTCTGTCAATAGGATTTTTTAACAACACATGACTTACACGCTGCGAATCGATTACCTCTACATAGGCGACATTCAAATGTATGTGCAACGTCCTGAAGTAAATTAGCCTACAACTAGAGAATTGATGATATTGTATACCTAATAACTGTCTCAGACCTTTCGACGGAGTTTATAATTACTAATTAAGGGATTCATCTGTTCCCGCTCTCTCCTTTTACTATCTACTCCGACGGCACATGCCGAAAGCTTTTCACCCGTTCTCTCAATTTCTCGTGAGAGCATTTATCCGAGTTGCTGTCGATATGAAAATATCGGTTAGAGTTTGGCAGGGAAATGGATTTTACCCCTAAAAGAGACCAGACTGTAAAGCGTTTCAACTGTTAATCTAATTTTCGTGGAAAACGCGTTACAACACATGATTTTTTTTGTGAGTGCGGTATGGCGACGGAGCGACAAGAGTGTCCTCCCTTCTCATCTTTCCTTCCGCGAATCCCCCCTCTCAATAAACCGAAAGGCATATACGAGTCTGTGAAAAAGTTACTCCTGATCCCGGCTGGTCAGTAGGCGAACCGAGCCATCGATTCACATATTTCCGCTTGAAAGACCGATAATGCCCAATAATTCTCATATGTTCAAAAACAGTCGGTCAACCTTATTATGAAATTAGGGAGAGATCATTCCTACGAAACTCTGATGCACACCCTGAGTGAGTGAGTTATGGTTTAACGTCGCGTTCAGCACTATTCCGGTCATATAGCGACGATATAACTAACTACGATATGATCAGCTGGACATTGATTTTCCATGTACAACCATCAAGCAAAGTGACTAAAACGTAAATCTGCAAACTTCTGTATTTGGTCTTGGATTAAGGGCTATAAAAAAGTCTTCGCAAAGAGGCACAGCCGAACTTGGAACTATTTGAATAGGTTATGTGGAACAACCACCCGGGTCACCGACGACCCCTGCATTAAACTTTTTCGCCCGCGTAAAGCTCTGGTCCCGATTGTTGACCGAAAATTCTACAAGCCGAGTCTGCCTTGGTTAAGAGATAGAGACACCACTTTCTTCGTAAAATCGGTCAACAGGTTATCAATCATCATAAGAATTGTCCACACAACAGTAGAAAATAAGTCATGTTTACCTCGTCAAATAATGTTCACACGGTACTTATCCATTTCGAGAAAAGACAGAAGCCAAGCTGCCTATATATACCTATATCATCTGTCCATCAATATATAGTGGCAGAATTGAACAAACATCTTTGGTTCATTATATGTGGATGCGTTGAATCATTTTTCAAGCGAACGTGTTGGAACACTCCAGGAAATAGATTACAAGCGGCCATCATCGGTAAGTTTCAAGTGTCTCAAGCCGATTAATTATGCTATTCACCTAGTCCAAAATATAACAAGTATGACCATGAGCAAGCGAATCTACGATTCGGAAATATGCAACGATGAATGTAAGCCAAACAAGACACTCCATTTTCAAGGAGATTCAAATGGTCATCATCATGGTCATGGGCTGCTTTTCTTTTGATTGAATAATTCGATACAGACATGATTCCTGGGATTCTCCATCGTTTTGCCAAGTACACATCTGTTAATAAATTTCAGACAGTCTTTTTCGAGCTCATTCCTAACAGTCGTTCTTTTCTTCGCGTTAAAATTCATGATTTTTTTTTCAGTGGTGAAACGTTGTTGCTGAAACGTTAGCACTCTGAGAACTTTTGCAACCTTCACTCCCGATGTCCGATACTATATTTGAAAATTCGATAGTGCAAGACGCAGTTGCCTTTAGGTTGGCAAATGGACAAAAGTGTAAGAACGAAGAATCCACCCAAACCAAGATGGTGAACCGGAATGGGGGATAGTGATGTGTCATATTGGTAGTATCTTTAGATTCTCTAGTTATAACCTCTTATTAACATAGACGAGTATTGTATATATATTCTTTGTGGGACATATTTGTATATGATATGGCCATCACTTGTATGTTAATATTGGCGAGATACCCCCCAGCCTGTGTTACCAACAAATACATATTGATGTTCGTGAGGCGTTCGAATTGGATCCCCAAACACATGGACGTCATTATTGAGTGTGAAGGCAAAATATAGTCTTTTGATGAAATGACATTTTTCATATTATAAATTAAGAAAATAGTGAGGAGTACTGTCTGAAAATTATGGAATGTCAATCATCTATAAATATATGCAATCTTGACAAGTCAGGCAAAATATTGCGAACTGTGGTAAAATTGCGTGTCAGCAGTTTGTGGGAGAAATTTAGCCAACGTTCAATCTCTGAAAACAAATATTTGCCATTAGCCCTAAAGACAAACCCATGCAGAACTAACCACTCTACCCGGTCAAGCTGTGAGAAGGTTGCGAAATATAACTTTGTGTGGGTCGTGTATTAGACTGATCGTGAAAGGTGAATCTGCCTGACGTCTGTTATCCATAATATTTTCATCACCCAATAATTGAACGAGCAGTGCCATACCTTCCATTTTAGTGTCCAGAACGTTCTTTATGTAGTGATAAGTAATATTTCCTATTCATATGTCCCTTTCAGCTCTTCCCTGCCCAGGTCTTCGATTTTGTATCATTCGTGTTATTGTATCTGTTCCATTGAGATGCTACCGTTTTCAAACGTTATTGTGACTGTTCACACAACCTTTCATCTCTCAGTCGGAACTTGAGCTGAAGATTTGTCCACTACTTCAGTTTGATTTTGTGGACACCAAAATATCGTTTTAGCTGAAGTATGTGGACATCAATACGATGTCGTGGTGACCTCAAACTGGATAGGCCACTTCATTGCCCCATGGTTAAGTTGAATTCAACGTTTGGTACCAATCTATACTCTGGAACAAGGGATATTGCTGACGGACATTGACGGACAAACAGAGCGACACTAAAATCAATAGTTTTCGTCTTTGCGATGAATTGGAGGTATACCTTAAATTCAATCACAATCCCTATTGTATATCTGAGTTATACCTTTTGTGCCATAATGACCTTGACATTGTCACATCGAAAAGAATACGGTGCTTCCTTGCCCATGTGTAATTTATACTCGAAATTACCAAGTCATGGTATGTGCTTTAGAATAGGTTAACCGGAAGACTATACTGTGAAGTCATGTGGCTCTGCCAGTATGTCGGCACCTCTTCCCACTTCCCTTATATGTGTCCCTTATATGTGTATAATAACCTAGAACTGAAGACATTGCACAAACGAAAATTAACTGAGGGATATTAAAATAAATAGGCTTGTTTTTGCCATGATTTGTGTTAATACCTTCAATTTCATAACAATCCAAATCCAAGATCTTGGACAAAAACGAGCATTCATCTTTACCTCATGTTTAAGGTATATAAGGTATCATGAGTATTCAACTAACAACTTTTTAACAATGAATTATTAAGTTTATTCGTATTTCCGCATTTTTTCATGACATGGCATGATATTCACAAATTATCGATTTGATATTCCATCTGAGTAATTCGGAGCGGACGTACATTCTTTATAACATTATATGCACAAGGTATGGAAAATAGTATCGTCAAGAAATGTTATACATATTGGTCCAAATATTTTATCACATTGAATAATGGTACATAAATTGATTACTGTACGAATTTGGAACACACCCACATCCCAAGTTATGAATACATCAGAATACAATACATGTCATATAATTTGATTATATCTCAGATATTTTGATTTCGGATAAAGCACTGTATCTGATCATGCTTCGAAATCTCTCAGAGTTCCAATTCAAAATTACATTTATTACTGAGGTAATATATCACTAGTCAAATAGTTAATTACATTAATACATGCAACTGAATATTCATTAATTACATAAAATTAATTACATTAATACATGCAACTGAATATTCATTAATTACATAACGATTTAATCTCGAGTTCATAAATGGTGTAAGTTGGTAACTTTAGCAAGCCAGACTTGATTTCATACACACTCTCAACAGCTGCATCAATAACGCATCTTCATTTTATCAAGCCAATTTCTATGTTCCCACTTCGAACTTCCCTTGATATATCTGGCCCCCTTCAAAGTTCAAAGAACTTATAGACACGAGACGTCTTTTGAATTTCGAAATGTGTCGTAGAAGAGCCGCCACTTGAGGATGTCACTCCACTTATAATCGGTGTGTAGGTTCTGATTGGTTCGTCGAACGTTCGTTTACACCTTGGATTTTGAACACTGAAGGGGGTCAGTTAAATCAAGGCAGATTCGAAGTGGGAACGTAGAGATTGGCTGGATAAAATGAAGATGCAATAACGCCGCAGTAGAGAACTGTCTAAACGTGATTGACTAGACTTCCAAGAGGCTAAAACAAAGCTTGAAGAATATGAAGCAATGTAATTTGGTCGCTCGCACTTTTTAACAGCGACGCTGAATTAGCCAAAGTCGTCGAAGCATGTTTACAACCATCATCCGAACGCATGACACGATCATACGTGGAAACTTCTGCTCGTAGTGTTAAGTGAAACGTGAAATGCCCTTAGCCCGACATAACGGCTTTGCAGGTCTGCCGAGTGAGTGAGTGAATAGGTGTCAAGGATCATCAGGATGTTTGAGATTTTCGGAAAAAATTGCCAAGTCTAAATTCCCCAAAAATGCCCCTCATCATTTAAATGACCAAATTTTATGACACAATCGAGACCGGTCAAAAAGACAGCCATGTCATATTTTTCTTTTTTTTGTCAGACGTGGAGATAAATGTACGAGTCTCGGAAAGGGGCACAGTTTCTACCACGTAAAATTTACCCGTGGGACGTGAGCATATGGATGCACGAATATTGTACACGTGTTGTCCTGAAAGAGATTCTATATTTAGTCCCATGGGCATAATTTGACGGGATTGGTATCTGTTCCACTTTAGCGTGACCCGTTCATATGTCTCCACGTGTGAACGTCTGAATGTAACGTCGGGTATCTCGTTCTTCAGCAGTTTAATGAAATTATATTAATGGGATGTAATCTAATGTTTTCACATTACATGTAATGGCGGTGAGAATAATGAGAAGCACTTTTTCGTGAACATACCAAAATGCATTTGAAGAACTCGCGATCAGTTCACTCATATATTATAAAGCCAATGTGTATACCCTTCTCTTTCGCGGAGAGCAGGCTTTTACTCATCCTCGTGAGTCAGTCACGTGTATCGATCGATCTATTAGGATCGATACAATGGCTTGGTTAGTTAACCCATACCAGTTTTGAATATAAATGAATAGATTAAGGGGTTTCCTCTAAATCAAACCAATCAGTGAACGCGCTAAGTCGGATGTGACATGTTTGAATTTCATTGCTGGCCCAACTGCTTTGATGTCGGGCTTGAGATAACGACATGCTTATTCAAAATACACGCGGGAGATGAAATTTACGAGATTGTATAACAGAGGCAACGACTCAAGAACTCATTCGAATCACCAACAATGTCCAGGTAAACCCTATGCGAGGATTTAAGATTTACCTGGACTTCTGAAGATGGCTTTTACTGTGATGACGTAGATCCATGTCCCCAATTGATTACATGACTGGGGTTTACATCCTAATAATTAACAACACAAGGGCGTCGCTATACCCATGGTGCGTGTGGTGCGAACGCACGCCCCCCCCCTTTTGCCCGTAGATTGGAAATACGAAAATTATGTAAGGTATCAAACCCCCCAGTTCAGCATTAAACTACGCTAAAATGCAGGAAATCGAGCGTGAAAATTCAAATTTTTAAAATTTGGATGTAAAATAAACGAATGTGGATCATGTAATTATCATGTGGTTTGTGAGCGTACAATGTTGGGGTTTCAATATGTATACGTACTGACACGAACGTAGTTTGTTATATACAGAAGCGTCTAGGGGCCATGGTGAAGAAAAAAATTCTAACCGGTATCTTGTAATACGGGACAGCTGTAGGCCTGTTTTGTATGTTAATCCAGAAAGTCAAATGGAGTCCAGCATAAGGGGTGATATTTTTCAATATCGATGCGTGCTTATGGGAAGCAAAAGTGAAAATAGAACCTTGAATCTACATACATTTTTTTTCAAATTTATTTCCGGGAAACGCGTAGGCGGCCCCTGGGCCATCACCTGTTGGTTTGACAGGATTCGCTTATTAAAGCTTTTTGTAAATCAGTCATATAGGTACGGGTATTGGTTTCTAATGTTCCATGACGTAAAGGTCATCGTGTTGTATGTATTAACTATAACTAGAAAGTCAAATGGATTCAGGCACGAGGTGTGGTTTTTTTTTCAATATCGATGTGTGCTTATTATAAATGCGAAACAAACGTGAAAATAGAACCATAAATCTGCATACATTATGTTCAGATTTATATCCGGGAAAACGCTTAAAACGCAGATCTAAGAGTCCGGAGCTTCCGGGGCCTAGGCGGCCCCTGGCCTCTTGTGCTGTGATAGTCGACCCCCCTATAAACTTTCGCTAGATCCGCCCTTGGAAATTGAAAACATTCGCCCTTTTTGAAATCCTAGTGACGCCGCTGCAACATCAGATTAAGGTAATAAATTATAAGATTACATCGGTTACGGCACAACATTGTGATACTATAATATAATGATAATATCATCCTAATGATCAGATTCGCCCAGCAACACACAATCGCACCAGAGTACGATGCACAAAAAATGCACCAATACAGTGAATCTTAGCGATATTTTTTTTTTACAATTGAGAGAAATCCACTTTTCAAGCGACCTCTTCCTTTAAAATGTACTTAGTATACAAGGTACAAGCTAGAATATACTCCACATTTTCTGGAAAATCTATCAAATGGGCCATATTTCATATTTCATCTACTTTCTGAAAAAAAATCTTGACAATTGATTTCAATAAGATTTCTCTCCCGTATTCGTGACGAGATAAAACAGATTTTCAAAACAGGAATTCAACCATTCGGATATTTGTCACATTTCCATAAGTAAAACATCCCTATTTTTCAGACTCTTGAGATACGCGTGAAACTGAAGCATAACAAGTTTGACATTACGGCCTGTCCAGTCATATATCAACTGAGCCATCAATTGCATATCCCTTTTTAAGGAATGGAAGTGCCCAGAAGCAGGTGCTGTAAATATTGATTACTAAAATGTTCAACGGGGAAGCGGAGTGAGAGACAAATAATCCGAAACTGTTGACAACAGCCTCAGTTCCCAGATTCGGAATAATAGAAGCTTATTTTAACCAGATGGCTAAAGTAAGCGTGAGCGAACGCAAAATCGAATATAATAAAGAATTCTATCATGGGACAAAAGGCTCGAATGTTGGGAAACGGATGGTGTTTCAGATTACATATGGTGTCATTTCATACAATATGATATAGTACCGATACATTTTAGAATCTATTATTTACTGTATATTTATTTCTCATATTCATTGTAGAATTAAGAGGCACCTCACATTGCACCCTAATTTTCTACTCTTCCAAGACTTGTCTCATATCAGGCCCCTGTGGTCTGCCATAGCGAGCAAACTGACCAGTCTTAACCTTTCATGATAAGAGCATGACTGTACGAGATTGTCGCTTTGAATGAGCTGTAACACGTCCTCGCAAAAAGGGTTACAAATAAATGCATCAAGTGCCAGAATAAACGATCCAGCACGTTCATAAAAATTGCCATCTGATTAAAACCAAATCCAAAAACATTTAGGAAGCCTTTTTTTGGAAAGCCAGATATATAGATAGCGGTGTTTTTAGATCTGCAAGGTTCAACAAAGCAGATATGAAGCGGTGTGTTTTTTAGATAATAAAATTCATAAAATTACAAACAATAACCTATAATTACAACAGGAATACTGTAACATCAAGCAATTTCTTCCGGGCCATCGAAATGTTTTCGAGACGGATATTTTAGTGGGTTCCGACTAATTACCGTAAACAAATTGTACATCACCGCTAACAAGCTTTTGAAAGGTGTATTCACAATATACGTATACTTAACCATTATGCCTATAAATATTAACCATATATCTATGCCAAGCCGTTTGGTATTTATTCTATTTTATTTTATCCTAAAAAAGACTTTTTGATATCAAAAATGAAAGTTTATTTTTGATATCAAAAATTGAATTGTTGTTTTCAAAAATAATAAACGTTTATTTTTGATAACAAAAAAAAGAATTTTTGGTAAGTTTTTTTTTATATCAAAATTCAATTTTTGATTTCAAAAAATGAATTGTTGATATAAAAAATAATGAGTCGAGATCGCGCTCCTAAATGAGGAAAAGTTGATAGCTGAAACATAGCAACGGTATCATATGGTTTCATTTTTAGCCTATTAGCATAACCCCTCGAGCAGAGAATTGGTCGTAAAAATGATAGGTGTAACTGATAATGGCGTTTCCATCATTTGCAACCGTGCTAACTTTAATAGGGTGTGCCGTACAAGTCGCACAGGCAAGACAGGGTTGATATCCTTGAAAAATTTAAGTTTTCTATTGAATTTCTATTAAATTCTTTACGTCATGATAACAAGAGTATGAATCTGAATGTTTGAACTGATAGAAATAAAGGATTGATGACCATTAATATGAAAATAAGACATGTTTCGTCTGTACCAATAAAATAGTCGACTTCACAACAGAGGAGTGACTCTTCAGGAAAGTGACTCTTCCTCTTTCATCCATTTATTCTCATATTAATCGTCATCAATTTCAGGACAAGTGAATTATGTCCATCATTACATGAGAATATCTATTCGACTTCTGGTATTCTAAAGTGAATCCATAACCAGATCAAGACTGTGGGTTTTCAATTCCCATAACACAAGATGTATGATAAAAATGTTACATGTAAACCTACACCAATACTGCTGCTCAACAAAAAGTCTCTTTGCATATAGATATTAAATATTGAACATATTGAATATTTATGTTAACAAAGTAATATATAATAATAATACAACCACCAGTAAGTCGACAACCTTACCCAGCACACCGAACGGTTTGACTTTCAAATCATACAAGTTGAGATGCTGACTAAATTCAAGGGATTGATTGTCCTGCCTTCAGATTACCGAAATTTGCATCAGTAGTATATCAAATCTTGTGGGTCTGTAGACACATGATAAGACTAGATTTTTCATGGTCATTAATGGGATAGAAACACACACATTGAGATATAGGCACCTTGATCCCTCCCACTCAACTTCAGTTGGTGGAATTTATCCCATTCCTATGTGTTATTGGAAATTCACATTATCTTGACTAGTATAAACACTTTCTGGGTTCCAACTAGCAAGGCTCTGGTATGTGTAATGTTCTAATAAATCGGATGAGAAATCTTGAAGATCAATATTAAGTTAGGCATGGAAATAAGCTGCAGAAATACCATTCTACAGAATTTATCGATTCTAATTTCAGCTCTGGTTTCAAGTTTGTATATTCTCTCTTCCTTTTCACTCCTTTTTCAATTATCTTAATATGACTCTTTCACTAGCCTTATTGATAATGATGTTGGAAGACACATATGTAGGCTGTTTATATAATTATCATGGGTAAATTACCCATATCAAGAAAACTCATTAATAAGGAATGTGTTAAGCATAACATTCATATTAACATTCCTATCCTTTTTTCTTCTTGCTATCTTTGAATGCAACATTTACTGTCATTTTCAATTTCAAAATAGACGTGAGCAAAATCAAGGCATTTATCACATACATAGAAACACATACAACACAGAGGTCATGTAGGACGAAGTATAAGATGTAAGCTAAGTAGACTGATCCCACATTGGCAAGGAGGGAGGCAGCCGTCTGTACCACAGCAACTGTTGGGGTGTCCGTGAATGCTGAAATGACAAATTAATCCCCAAATACTTATAATATTAAATTATCAACAAGGCTGAGTAAAAACAATTTTTAAATAATCTTACACCTCAAGATTCTGGTGCTGAGGCCATTAAACTGCATGTAACACTCCTATCCCCTCCTATTTTGGGCAATACATATTAAACACATATTATTTTGAAAGCACTGAAACTTGCACACTACCCAGATTTAATTTGAGTAATTTTGTAAGTTCTGAGACAAATTAAAGAAAATCACCAATACCTTTGAGATTATTAAACCCTTGACATATGATGACAGGTATTGGCAATCTCTTTAATCATGAACGTAATTAAGTTACCCAAACTTAGTCAAGATATCTGTAAAGTAATTTCACTGCTATGACTATAATTGATCTCAGACCAGTACATGTACATTACTACTACACATCTATAGTAGTATATAGTAATAGATGTAGTACAGTACTAGGTATGTAGTAGTAGTAGTAGTAGATGTGTAAGGGGTTGGAGTCATTTGACATGAAGACAGTCTTGTGAAGTACAAGTCAAGATGGAGAAATTAAAGAACAAATTATATTTTGGATTACTAATTCATGGTTTGAAATCACGACATTTCAATAGATGTGCATCGTTGAGAGTCATGATGTTGCATCATTATACACCAAACGACCCCCAGATGACAGCAGATGCACATCTAGTGACGCATTCTGGTTAAGAACCCAGAAGTGGAAAGCCAAAAAAAGCTCTTGTTTTCAGCATAATCTCTCTTCTGGACATCAGTTAAAAATTAAGTGAAATACTTGGTTGATATTCACAGAGATTTCTGTCTGAAGAAGCATCAGGCTCATAACAGAGAACAATGACTATTTTTATAGCCTTCTTCTGCAGTAAGTGTAGCTGATGTGTTTATACTTACACAGGGTAAGATGGAATGTGTAGAAGGCCAGTCCATAGACAGAGTTGGGTTGGTTTATTATGCTGTCATTACTTAATATCAGATCAACCAGACCAAATCCACGACCATACCTGAGAAAACAGGTGACAAACTTAATTATTAGTACAGTCATGTGGACAAGCTCCAAAAAGTTAAATGGTCATGTTGTTGGCAGATCCTACATTTAATAAATATCAGAATTAAAATATCTTGTAGGGCTGCATGTCGGACTAGTCATGGGCTACTGATGTCGGACTAGTCATGGGCTACTGATGTCGGACTAGTCATGGGCTACTGATGTCGGACTAGTCATGGGCTACTGATGTCGGACTAGTCATGGGCTACTGCCAGAATTGTCTTTGTGGTGTAGTTGGCAGATTCCACGATAACCTGGTCCACTAACACACATTTCCGTCAATCATTGACGGAAATGACATTTGCAACACCTATAAATTCAAAAATATCGTTAATAAACAATGTGCCCTGTATCTTACTATCTTAAACTTGTCAATGAATTGCATAAGATGAAAATAAACAGGAACCCCTATGAATTCCATGTACAGTATTCAATTTAGCGGGACAAAACAAAAATGACATCTGCAACATTTTTGTTAACTATGTCATTTTTCCGTCAAAATCTATTTTGTATATTTACAAGAAATATCTTGTAAAACAAGCACTTGCATATGCTCAGTGGAATTAGGCCAATTGTATTGATGTATCTGTACCATTGTCAGTGTATGACATCACCCATGCTATAATACAGGGTCTTTTCAAAATTTTGCTAATGTCATTTCCGTCACGGGAGGTGGACGGAAATGACATTAGCAACATTTTTTAAATGCTCATAGTATCCATGTATTGGTATTTAACACACTGGCAATGGTACATATATCTTAATAAGGTCAAGCTAGTATCACTGTAAATCTTTTTTTGAATAAATTAGTTGACATTTGATTTGTGGTGATTATTGTAAAAAAAGTACGATGGACAAATGACATTAGAACAAGTGACATTAGCAACATTTACATTTCTGTCTGTCTATTATACTGCAGACAAGAAATATACCGGATAAGACTGTCTCTCTACAGGGTAAAATGGTTACACAACTTTGCTGGGTTTAGCAAACATGTACATGACAAGGAGTTAGTTTTTTAGTATTTTGAACGTTGCTAATGTCATTTTTCAGTTGGACGGAGAATTTGACGGAAAAGTGGACTAGGTTATCGTGGAATCCGCTTACATTGTTATCATGTACACATGTCCGTCCATGTGTTTTCTCATTACCACCAAATCTCAAGAATGACTACTTAGGAATCCAACTTGGCTCACATGCATGTGGTACCAAAACAGAAGACCAAGAAAAATCATTGCGATTGACCTATTTCTTCTGCATCACCAGGTCAATTTATGTCAAATTTGTATCACCATTTCTCAAGAATGTTAAGTCCAAGGTTAACTAAATATACACCAGACACACATCTGGTCATGGGCTACAGGTCATGGTGCTATTTTGGAAGTTTTTTTAGAGGTTATTCTCATGTAATTCCCAAAACAAAGAGGAACTTGGCATCAGATATCTGCTAGTCAGAACTGATCTTAGATATATTTCTTATGTTTATCGGTGCTTCCATCTTCGCATTCAGAGCAATTGAGGGATCAACAGAATTAGCATTTCGGCAGTACCAGTGAGGATCCTATTTTGGACACTTTGGCATTATTTTTTTCAATTGCATCTACAATTGATCAGACAAAGTCATGAACTAATTAATCATATAGTAATACTGTTTATTTTAATAGCTTATGTTTATGAAGTTAAAATAATTCTTAACGTCAAACAAACGAGCAAGTGCCATTGATAATTCATAGGGGGCAGGGGCACCCTTGTTGCAAAAATTCCTTGTGCATTATGTCATGTAGTAACCTTGATAAATGCTAGCATTTTAAACACGTTTCTTTGCACTCAGAAAATTAAATTCCCTCCCAAATTTGAATTGAACAACAGTAAATTTATTTTTTTCAAAGCTGAACAGAAAAAAATGGTGTAGATGGTGAAAATTTTGAACACTGATAAGTTTCAACTTTCTTTTTAAACATGTGTAAAACTGTCTATATCCATGAATGATGCACGTGTAGTAGCAGAAAGTGTCCAAAATATGGCTCTCGCGTCACGTTACCATTGCCACAAATAATTCAAACACGTCCGTTTTTCCAAAATTGGTCTGAATATTAATTCAAAGGTGGCAGCCTTTTGGAGTTTCAAGTATCATCACCATTTCACAAATAATTAGAGAAATAACTGTAGCACCCATCCAAAATAGCTGTTACACGAACTGTCAAAATTGGCTTTCAGGGTACTGCCATCATGTACGAACATCCATCCATCTGTTTCCTCATTACAACCCTATCTTATGAATGACTATCATGGTACCGCTAACTCAGTTTCAATCGCACATGTATGCATGTATTGAGGAAGAGGAGCTGACTGGAAATCAGTGTTACCAATTACTTGTTGCCACCAATTGTTCCCACCATTGAAGGCCCTGCATAATACACCCACGGCTGAGGGGTTCTGTGTGGATTGCACCGCCACGGTTGATGTTTTTCATGCAAAATTTGACCAGTACACAGAATTGAGAGATACGATCACTCATTTCGATAAGATTCAGATACAAGATTTCTTTATTGTTGATATATTATACAATGGACAGAATACTATATTGCACTTTTGTGAACATAAGGGCTAATGGCAAGCCGCATTACATAAAATTTTGAAACACCAATATACAAAGTTTAAGACAGACATTCAAACATCAATATACAAAGTTTAAGACAGAGACAAACATTCAAATCTCTTCGCCTTCCCTTTCAATGGATGAAGACAAGTAACATCAATTGGCTTACGGGTGTCCGATCTATTATCGTGTGTTTTTGATGGTTTATTTGGAATATATAAAAAAGTACATCTTGAAATGACATGAAAACTGACACGATGATTGCTGAGCTCGTCGGCTATCTTCCGTTATGAATTCCGTCCATGACGTCACTCCCTTCTGCACGTGCGAGAGCTATTTTTAACTCAACTTTTCAGCTCAGTTCCCGCCGTGGACAGTACCAGTTATCGGACACCCACCGTGAACAAGAATTTGACGTTGAAGTACAATGTGTATTTTCAAGTTTTGTGCATGACAATCGTTAGTTGGAGTTCTGTCGTTTAAGATGATATGATCATTGTTCAATTTCTATACGTATTTACTTGACAGCGAGATCGGGAAGACAAGGTGGTAGATCGAATTTCGCATCCCACCACAACATGCACAACACGAGAAATTTCGAATTTTGATGAAAACAAAAATTTTAGATTTAAATTTTTCGACTTTCGTGGCTACCTATAATTCTATATTTTGCATAACAATTAGAAATGATCTCACCTTTGTTCCGACATATTATTGCCTTGTAATCACGAGCACAACACGTGCATGCGCTCGAGATGCGTGTCCGATAACTGTCCTGTCCGACTGTTCCGACACCCGTACTAGCTATAATTTGTAACTGTTGGATCGACATATAAAACAGACATATGACATATCGTGAAAAACATTCAGATATATATATTTCGATTTTAATACGTGACGCACTGCAGACCCACTTGTGTTGAAATTACTCAAATACACCGACACATACAAACGAAACTGGACAGCACATAACTATCTCTACACACACTTTTACAACAACAACAACAACAATTTTACCTTGAAGTGAAAACTTTTGAACAGCTAATGTAAGAGCTAATATCACACATCGCACTGTAGGAATCATCCCTCTCCTTTGATATTTCTACATGGTATGCATAAAACGACGCAAACATTCCAATGGCACATAAACATAAGAAAGCAATTTTCACACGTTGACTAGTTAAGGACGCTGACATCTTGGATAAACAATAAATCGGACTTGACCGAATATTTAGTCATAGAATAGTGAACTCGGACTTTCAGGGATCCGGACAAAAAAACCAGCGGACAAAAACCCCAGGGGGTAAGGTAGTTCAATACGATGGGTGACTGACAGCCTGTCTTTTATTATCTGGCTGTTCGATTGGACTGTGAATACGGACATGATAGACATCAACATATTAAAAAAGGACGTATTCCATAACATTTCTATCCTTTTTTCTTCTTGCTATCTTTGAATGCAACATTTACCGTAATTTTCAATTTCAAAATAGACGTGAGCAAAATCAAGGCATTTTTCACATACATAGAAACACATACAACACAGATGTCATGTAGAACGAAGTATAAGATGTAAGTTGAGTTGACTGATCCCACATTGGCAAGGAGGGAGGCAGCCGTCTGTACCACAGCAACTGTTGGGGTGTCCGTGAATGCTGAAAAGACAAAGTAATCCCCAAATACTTATAATATTAATTATCAATAAGGCTGAGTAAAAACATTTTGTAAATATTCTTACACCTCAAGATTCTGGTTTTGAGGCTATTAAACTGCATGTAACACTCCTATCCTGTCCGGTGCGAGGTCACATCCAGGGCAAGGGTCACATACGGGTCACCGGTCACCTCCGGTTTCAATCTACGCATGCGCAGTCGGGGAATACTAAAAAAAAAAAGGTGTTTGGGCCAGGGGACGTTTTCTGGTAGAGGTCCAAAATGGCCGTGTGGGATGTCAAAAAGAAGCGCTCGTGGGGGAGCGTCCGACTAGAGTGGTTTGTAATGGAAACCTGTGCATGCGCAGTCGGACAGTAGTAGAAAAAGGGCATTTGAAGGAACGTTTTGTGTCGAGGTCGACCAGCATTGGTCCAAATGGGTCATAAGGGGTATCAACTGGTTTGGCCTGGCATTTTAGGTGGAAGTGTTTTCGTCTCACGCTGTAGAATACGATATAGGCGAGGTCTCGAGGCCATTGGTTGACTTTTCTTGAGAGCAAATAAGCGAACAGTTCGGGATTGTTCAAATTTCATAGCTATACGGCCGATCAAATTGTAGATTTGAACCAATTCCAAGTACCCTTCAAATACATAATTAAAGCTTTTTTTATACGATCATTGGGCTGCATTGTCATTCTATTGCTAAATCTTGTGAAACAACTACGAGATGCAGCAGGAAGCCGATTCACTCACGTATTCTGCCGCGCAAGTTTACTCTACTGGGTGTTGGTCTTAAATTAAAATCAAACTATGGAACTATTCCCATAGGACTCCTGATATGGGACTCCATTATAATAAGACATTAATCTTCCAAAATGCACTCTTTCACGAGAGCTCAGCCACTGGATATTTCCCGCTCTGCCTCAACAAACTTCCCTGAGGAGTTCTGAAGAGTTTTTCCATCAAGGGGCAGTAATTCCTTGATTAATTATTAGACAAGAAAATTGATCTTGAAAGAACACCATTTGCCTGACGATTAATATCATCCTCTATGTGGCCCAGGACGAAAGAAATATTAAGTGGTTAACATGTACAACAAATCCTCTAATAATTCATTAATTAATTGAACCATTAATGTCATAGTATACTCGGTATATAGTATAGTCAGTTTGTCGGTTAGAAATGGCAAGGTCCAAGGTATGTTTCCCCATGTAAGTAGCGAATACTAGAGCATATCAGTAGTAGGTTCTAAGGGTGCAGTCCACAGTAGGCCCCTCGTTGCTGGAAATAGACCCTTGGTATAGCCCTTTCGTCTTTCTGAGATGCCAAACCATCCAGAAAACCCATATAAAAGTATATATTTTCTTCATGGGAATGCTCATACCATTAATTCAGCATACAAGCCAGTTATGCAAATTCAACCCGGGATAAATTTTCTTCCCTCGGAACGTACTCCATATTTTCTGGGAAATCTATTAAAATGACTCAAAATACGCCATATTTCGTCCATTTCCTGGAAAAATCTTGACAATCGATTTCAATAAGATTTCGTCTAAGTGTTCCCCGTCTCGAGGCGAGATAAAAAAGCTATTCAAAATATGGGGTCGACCATGCCGTTTTTTGTCACATATTCCATATGTAACATAACCCTATTTTTAAACACCTGAAAAACGTACGAACCTGAGGCTGACGAAGGTTGACTTCGCGGCCCGACTCGCCATATAGCTCAACCGAGCCACCCATCCGCATATGTCATTTTGAAGTAATGGTAGTACCCAGAAGCTTGGTACTATAAATACTGGTTACCAAAAAGGGAAGGATAATTATCATGTGGTCAGACCCGGACGGTCTGCTGTATTAAAATTTTTGAGGGGACCAATAATCCGAAACTATGGACTACTTCCTAAGCATTTCAACGCAATGGCGCGTCACTGCGCATGCGCGAGAAAGTGGTGTGCGCGAGAAAGTGATGTGCGCAGATATGACGTCATTTCCGGTCTGCGTGAATCGGGCGTGTGTATTCCTCCGCGGTGATGCGGTCTGATGGTGATGCGGTCTGCCTCCGCGGACAGAAAGTAGTCCCAAATTCTCAGGCATTCTCCGGCAATCTTCAGGGGCGAGAGGGGTCCCTAGTGTACCGATTGGATCGAGTGAGGTGTCAAAGTGAAGCATTCGTGAAGGGGCATCCGACGGGATGGGTGTGACGTGGAACTGACGTCATTCTGCGCATGCGCAGTAGACAAAATGTATGGAAATAGACGTTTTGGGGTCTAGGTGGGCCCCTATTGGTCCGATGGAGTCGTATGAGGTATCAATGTGAAGCATTCGTGAAGGAGCATCCGACGGGATGGGTGTGACGTGGAACTGACGTCATTCTGCGCATGCGCAAGCGGGAATTGTGGGAAAAGGTTATGGAAATAGACATTTTGGGGTCGAGGTGAGCCCCTAGTGCTCCGATGGAAGCTCTCGTGGAGGAGCATCCGAGTGTGCTCATGGTTCGTCCTTGTTCAAGAGTCTGCGCATGCGTAGTCTGGCCGTAGTATAGAAAGCAGGCATTTTGGGGGTGCGTGGCAGTGTGTTTGACCCACCACTATGGGTCCGTGTTTGTGGTTTGGTGGTGTGGGTTCTGCACACAGACGTCACTTCCGGGTTTCACTAAAACTACCTCCGAACCCAAAAGAATCCCAATGTTCCCTTACACGCAGGGTCCGGATTTTCAACATCCAAGTTTTCCCCGGCCCCGGCCGCAGCGCGCGCGGGTTATCCGGCCGCACGCCTGCGCGGCATCACCGAAAGTGCGCGGGTGAATGTCGGGTCAAAAGGTGAAAGGTCACATCCAGGTCAAAAGGTCAAAGGTCTCCCTTTTGGCAATGTTCGGCAACAATGTTGCGGCATCGATATACAGAGCTTGAACCCAAAATGATGGCTCGCATCATATTGAAACCTGATGATTTTTATACACCAACTGTTGTTCTTTTTAAACAATTAAACTGGATGATTTTAGAAGATCGTATTTCTTATAAACGCTCTGTTTTAGCATATAAAGTTTTTAACAACATGGCTCCTGGGTATTTGAATAAATTCATTCATGTGAGAAACGTACATAGTCGTACAACCAGGAGCTCTGAAAACAATCAATTGTATATTAAAAGACCCAGGACCGAATATTTTAAAAGAAGTTTTATTTATTCTGCTTCTAATTTATGGAATGGGCTGCATGTCCAAGTTAGGAATGCACCATCTTTATCAGTTTTTAAACGCCTTTATATTAAACAATATTTTCAGAAACAAATTATATGAGATTCTTAGCATAAACTGTATATTTGTTTTACTGTTCTTAAGCCTAATAATTGCATAACATCTTTTAATAATTTAGGACCATATATTCTACTTTAAGCTGCTTTACAAAAACAATATTTTACCAAATATCCTATATCAGATTTTTAGTATCCTGTATCTTATAAACGTCATGTTTTCGCATATGAAGTCTATTTATATATTTTAGTGTTGTTTGCAGTTTTACCGTATTGTTTGTTTTTGTTTTAAATTATGTATATATATATATTTCTATCCATAATTTTGATTGACCATGCTAACCGATTTTACTAAATATGTATATATGTTTTAAGCAGGGCCACGATGTAAACTAGCTTTGTGCTAATTGTGTATACCCTGGGTAAATAAAGGATCTATCTATCTATCTATCTATCTAAAAAGGGGATTGTAAATTAACCTGGGAAGGATGGGCATTTCCATTTGGACCAATCAGCGGTCGAGAAAAAGAGCCAATGAGCGATCGATAAAAGAACCAATGGACGGGTACTAGAATTTCGCTCACGTCTGCGCCTACATCCGGGTACTAGGATGCTTCCGCCTACGTCCGCGCCTACATCCGGGTTCTTGTACACCCGGGTAATGTTTTCTGGACATTGATGGGTTACCTTTGACCCCATTCTAGGACACTGATTGGCTAATACGGTGTTCAAAGCCAGTTTCATGCATTATGCTCATATAGAAAACACACAAGACAGGGTTTTTTTTGGTGAGATCTCATTTTGTTTTTTATTCAACAATAACTAACAACAACAACGTGAGAACAACCACGTGAAAACTGAAGCCCAGAACAGGGGGCTTGTACATTGAAAGAACTGAAGCCCAGAACAGGGGACTTGTAAACTGAAGCCCAGAACAGGGGGGCTTGTGCATTGAAAGAACTTAAGCCAAGAACGGGGCTTGTACATTGTAATGATGGGCGGCCCAGTCATATACGAGTACATCGCGGTCCTCGGCCTTGGGGTACTCGTCAAACATCTGTACGATGGTAGATAAGGTTCTGCCCCGGCATCGATGGTACAGGTAAAACAAGCAATATTGTCCGCACACGCTACTGGCCAGGCTTTGCAACGTTTCACTGTTCCAACATCACGTCTCTGTGCCTTGATCCATGAAGTCTGTTAAATCGGGATGGAGGGGTGGCAGGCCGTACGGGTCAAAGTATTCGCCCTGCTGTTCTGTCAAGTACACGGCCACCCAATGTTCACCGGGCCATCGGGTCCGTGTTGAGAACGTAAGCAGCAGGATATATACGGTCTAATGGGAATACATCTCGGGCGAACACCCCTTGAAAGACCATACGTGTCCCTGGGTCATTCTCCAGCACGGTGGTTATCTGGTCTGTATCCATGTTAGGTGGCAAAGTCACACAGGACGTTGCGCGCCTTGTCCACTTGAATGATGTTGTCAAACTCGGCGTAGCAGATCACATTGACAGTGGTCCGGAGGGATCGTGCAAAGTGGATTTCCAACCGTAAATTGCCTTGCTTGGCGAGGGCCAGCTAATGGTCGTTCTCTAAGGTGGGGGTCAAATCGAAACAGAACAACGTGTATCCGTTCGCGTAGTCCTCCCGACTGATCATATTCCCTTCGTCCTGGTTGATTTGACCGGTGGCTGTAAACAGGCTCTGATAGGCTCGAATGAAATTCCTGCGCCCAAAGTTCTGTGTTAAGGCCGTGGCTGGGACCTGTTGTCCATCCACATGCAGGGCCACAAAATTGATGCCGAAATGTTTAAAGTCAGACGGATTCGCTGGGTAGGCTCCGCTGAAACTGGTATTATCCACACAGGCCAGGATCAATCGCTTGGGTAGTTTCCCCAGGAACAGGTTTTCTTTGTTGGCGCTCATATTTCCAGCAGACACAGAGAACACTTTGGTTTGTACACGTCGGATAGGGTACTGGGCTGGTTTTGTTTCCAAGGCTTTCATGTGTCCTAATTGAACGGCTGGATTCGGTTTTACTTTTCGGACATACAGGACTGCGTCTTGGATGACAATCTTATAGTCAGCTGCATGCCCCTCTACGTTAGTGGCCATCAAGGCGAAGGTCGGAGGCGCCCGTATCAGTCGGATTTTGATGGGGATCATGTTCAAGAGGTACCGGTCTTGCATGAAAATGTCTGCGTGCAGTCGACCCATGAGATCCACAGAGACCCCGTTCGCAGTGAAAGCCTTCCGTTTGTTATATCCTTCATTGTCCACCGTGTCCATGTGCTCGGCTGTGTCCTGGTAAAATAAAGCGGCTGTCAGCTGAGATTTTTTAGCCTCTCGTCCATACGACAACAGTGTCTCGATGTAGGCTCGATAGGGGTACGTGTTGGTCGAGTCACTGATGAGTTTGTCGCTGAGAAAAATATCCACCTGTTGAAACATCGAGTGCAGCCAGAGATTCGTCGGGCCCACCGTTGCAGCTTGGATGATTCTGGAGCCATCCCCATTGACGACCTTGGCTTTCACATACAAGTATGTATGGGCTAAATCCACATAGGCCGTATCCGCATTACTGATGGTGAACTCGATGGGCCCTGTTTCGTTGATGCTGGAGAGCGGGAGATGCTCCACCCATAATCTTTGTTCGGCACTGGTCTGTGTGGGCGGGACGGTCCACAAATCAAATTCACTGTTGGTGGAGGGGCAGGACTCTGCGTGAATCAAGGACATGTTTAAGAAAAGATCTCCTGGGTCTTCGATGTGCGTCCTCGCTGGGTCGGTGGTCGACTGGTGCGTGGTCTCGGTGGTGCAGGTCTTTTATTCCCTACGGTGCGTTGTGCTTTGGCCACCAAGACGCCTCCCGCTTCTTTGGCCCGCCGTTTCAAGGCTTCTTTGGGTGCCGTACCCCCCAAGACATCACCGGCCACTTGCAGTCCACTGCGTACCGCTTGTTTGCCGATTGCTTTCACCCCACGCGTCACCAAGGGCAGGAACGTTTTCACGATGCTCCCGAGTATGTTCCCCAGCCCATGTCCTCGTTGCATGCGTGCACCACTAAAGACGGGAAGGCCACCCCCGGCCTGTTGGGCATAATAGTCCATATAGCTGCGTGCATCGCACTCGTAAGGGACCTTCATTATACAAAGTGGGGAGCACGTGCTTGTCGAAAATGAAGTGTCAGCACCACTTTTCCTCGTTCGAATGCCACCGGTCGTCCCGTGTCATCTCTTATATCCACCGTGATAGTGTTGATGTCGGTTTGTCGTACGGGTAGGTAGAGCATGTGGGTGAAATTGTGGGTGACTTGATCTCCATACGTCTTTTTAATGGGGACCACCCGTAACAGAGGTGTGTTGATATCGCGCACGATGTGGTTGTCGACTACGTCCGAGTAGACGTAGAGTTCGTACATACCCGACTTCATATCCATCGGGATCTGGCCATGGTCCTCGGATGGACCAGTGTAGGTCGCGTGAGCGAGACCCAGCATCTGCTGTAGGATAGGACTCAGTAAGACACTCACGTTGGCGGTGAGGAGGATCTGTGCCTTGTCGTTGTGTGCGTTGTAATCGAAGTCCACGTGATTCTTGAAGGGAAAGGATTTGATGGGTTTTGAAACATTCGTGACCTCCCGTAGAGCCTTATAATGCAACAGTCTTGACAGCCCCTGCATGAACTCCTTGAGGGTATCGTTTGGCCTTCGGGGAGGGTGAGTCGGGTGTTTTTGCCTTCGTAGCTCACCTCGTACCACACTTCATTGGCTCGCACGTTGTACCACGAGTAAGGGTATTGGATATCCACGAGGCCACATTCCCATCGTCCAGGTAAATACAACGGTTGCGGTAACTGGGTGACGTACTTGGCCAAGGTGTTGTCAGGAAACACATCCAGCGAACTGTTACTGGGTAGGGTGAGGTAAAACATGGCGACTGAGCTGTCCTGCTGCTGGTTTTAATAGGTGTTCCAGGCCTTGGACGGTTGTGTCCGGCATCGTGTTCGTCGCGGTGACTTGCTACGTGTCACGGCTCTGGAGATGTGGGGCGTCTTGATCAAGGGTGGTTTTTTAAAGGTCTGAAAAGAAGGTGCCCGTTGTGGTGGTGTTTTGGGGGTGACTCCGGTTCCCATTCGGCTTCCCAAGAAGGTAGTGGGCCACTCGGCGATTGCTGGGTCCGCTGCATCCAGGCCCAGCGCTGGGGATTCCCCACCAATTCCTGTGGTACATGCATGTCTTTCAAGCCTTGAGCGAAGACCTCCCATCCTCGAGGATCCGTGTGCGACCTGCGTTGACGCATCAGGTCATTCACTAAATCCGTCATGTGGGTCCCGGGAAGCACCTGATTCTGTACCAGGAGTTCGCCTTTATCATTCCAAGTCATGTTAGGATTCTGTTTCATCCGTTGTAATACCAGACCAGCTTGTTTCTTGAACGATGCAGGTACACTCTTCATCACTTCGTCTTCGACCCACTGCGGGGGCTGTGGGTGGTACTCCTGGTAATGGCCCCTGTTGGAGCGGTGCTGAGGTCGGCGGTGTGTCACGTGGTGGTGGTGCTGGGGTAGAGAGGGTTTTGTATTGGTCCATGAACGTCATGTACCGTCGAAGCGTCTCATTGTACCGTTGTACTTTCTCACTGTCGCTTAACCCCGGTCTCTGTAAGATCTGTTGCATCTCTCCATCGAGGGTGTTTATGGTCTTCACCGTAGGTGGGACAGGGTAGGGCGATTGGAGGTTTTGTAGGAACCGTGGTTCGACGAGGACCATTTTTTTCGTGTGGTTCATTGTCGGCCGAAGAGTCCACCCAATACTGGACCCAACACGGAAGCGGCCAACGGTGCTAAGATGGCCTCGAGAAAGCCGCCTTTCTGTAACACCTTTTTCTTTTGTGTTTGAGAGAATCGCTTCTGGACTAGGGTTCGGAGACCTGTCTTATGCTTGGTCAACTTGGTCTTCTGAGCCGGAGTCAGTGGTACGTTGCCTTTTAACAGGTTGTACCCGATCTCGCACAGACAGCGTACACAGTCAGGGTCCGCACCGCGTACAATGGTTCGGACCAACTCGGGTGGGGCCGTCTTCAATACACGGAGCCTCGGAGCGTGCTTCCGTACTCGCGCAGACATCATGTACAACTAATGCTAGAACCCACAACTCTGCTCTTTTTATCTACCTCAGAGAACAGATACCAAGTCAACCATGCTGTGGTATTAATTCTTTTTATTATCCCATTATCAAACACACTCCAGCTGGGGGAGCCACTGTGGGTGTGTTTACATTATTTTTGCATGTACACGTGGTGGGTGTCTCCGGAAAAGATGCCGGTCCGTAGTCGAAGGTGGTCGGGGGTGGCTTGCTTGAGGTCGAAGAGCATATACCCGTGCTGAGGGATTGTCGCATCTTTGAAGGCTTCCAACGCAGACGGTGTGCGGCCGGAATACATCTGTCTCGCCAGGTGCAGCAGTTGAGTGGTATCTCTCGGGTTTTGGAAGACCACCAGGTAGTGGGCATTTAAGCTGATGTTCCTATGTTCTTTGTTTTTACTGAACAGATTCTGCACAATGTAGATGATGCTGAGCCGTCGATGATGGCTGCCTTTGGTAAAGAGTTGGGTGACCCGCGCATCCGTCTCCGCCATGAGATCACCCAGAACTACCAAGGTGTCCGGTTCCAAATCGGCCAGGTTAGGTAGGCCTCCCACGAACGTGATGTGGGGCATTGCTGCACACGCTGCCTGCCATTCTCCGTAACACCACACGACTCGGGCAATGGGTGGGGTGATCATGCTGTCGGCGTGTTGAAGGAGCTTCCTGACGAAGTGCGTTTTGCCGGAGCCCGTCGGTCCTGCGATGACGCAAGTGAAGGGATGCTGCCACCGAGGGTCCATGGTTCGAGCTGTATGCGCTGTCGTGGTAACCCGCTCTTGTAAATTTGGTACGAGTGAACTGGAGTGGTGGTGGTGGGTACAACGTCGGTCGTCGTCTGTTCACTGTGAGTGATGATGGTGGTGGGTACAACGTCTGTCGTCGTCTGTTCACTGTGAGGGATGAAATCCCGTGGGTTTTCAGACGTAGTGGGTGTTCTTGGTGTAGGTGTGGGCTGTATACTTGATGTGGAGCTCGATGTGGCTTGTACACGGGGTGCTGTGGTGGTGATGACTGAGCTCGATACGGGGTTGACTGGTGCTATCTGTAGACTGGTTTGACACTCAGCCGGGTTAGCACTATCACCACAAAGCCCACTTGCGCTTTGCGCGTTTTGGGAGACGCTGTGTTCAGAGGCAGCTGCTGTTTATCCATAGCACTGTGGTCGAACGTGGAATGAAGGATGACGGCAGTGGTGTCTGGCTTTATAGTCGTTTCACCTGGTTGGCCGCGACCCGGGAATTGAAGGAACTGGGCCAGCCTTGCCATTTGACGAAGTGAAACAGTTTGCCACGTCGACGTTCCGTTTTCAAAATCTGCTCCACCGTGTAGTAGTCTTGCTGTGTTTTTACGACAGGCTGTAATTCCGTCTCGTAAAACGACCCTAGCAACGGTTCCCCTTGAAGATCTTCCAGTTCATAGACTCGCTGCTGTCGGGGTAGGCGCCGTTTAATCAGGAAGTGCTCATCGCTCCAGTTGGGCAAGTAACTTTTCTCAAATTGACCTTTGACTTTACTGATCCGTACAGGGTCCCCGACCTTGTACACCTCCTTCGTCGTTCGCTGCGATTGCCTGGGATACAAGACACGCCGGACTTGGGCTTCATTGCGTTGGGTCACGGTAATGGGGGCTCTCTCTATACTCCGGTGATAGGCTCGATTGTAACCACTCACAAGTTTCGGGAGAACATCGATGTACCGCCTTGTATTCTTATAGGTGAAATATTTATACATGCGGCCTTTGAATGTCCTGTTGAACCTTTCCACCACGGAAGCCTTCGTCTCGTTGTACGTATGGAAGAAAAACACCTTCTGGGCTTTCAGAAACTGTTGGGACGGTCTGTTGAGGAATTCCGTGCCTTCGTCGGTTTGCAAATACATGGGTTTGCGCCCGGTCTTGAAGATGTCTTTGAACGCCGCTATGAGATTCGCCCCCGTTTTCGTCCGGATGGGTACCACCCACGCATACTTCTACAGGATATCGATGCACGTCAAGATATACCGATTCCAATCGTTGTGTTTGGCAAAGGCGCTCATATCGACCACATCCGCTTGCCACTGGGCATCTAGTCCTCCCACGATGACCCGGTTCCGTAGAAAATGGCGACGGACAGATCTATGTAAGGTATAGGTGTCTTGTTTTCTTAACCAATCTCGGACTTGGGCACGTTGTATCCCCTGGGGTTTGGCCGCTCGATAGAGAGCCGTCAATGCAATATAGGCCGCCGGACTGTCGGGACTGTAGTATAACACCTTCTCCCAACTCTTCATGGTGACAAATGATGATGGACCCTGGCTCTATCGTTTATTTATAACGGGTATATCTTGGGCCAGAGTTTCTTTCTGATTTTCTTCGTTGGCTTCTGCCAGCACAGTGTCCATGGTAAATGACCAGTCTAACTCGTCTGATGACCGCCTGATAAGCACTTGATCCACATCTACCACGGCATCTTCGGTGAAGGGTAAAATGCACTGTACCCCCATCTAGCCGAGCCAATTGAGCAAAGAAAGGGCCGCGTCGGATGTACACATCGTGACACAAGTGACACAAGCGCCGTCCAGTTCACCAGACAACACCAGTTTGAATTTGGTCCACCCCTCCCGGGACAGACGAATGTGGGCCGGGCACGGTTGTGTAGGGTCTGCATCACTGATGTCTCCCACCTCCTCCATGATATCGACCGTATCCGCATAAACGTGCAGGAAAACCTAGGGGTCAAGCTGAGATACGCCAGTATTATATGCTCCGTCATGGTCAGTACGTGAATGGTACCAGATTTGACTGTCTCTCGTATTTATAGGGAGAACCCCGTGAGATGAAAGGATCGGGTGGTCATGTCACTGGGCTAACTGAGTCTAGCCGGGTAATCACTGGCATCGTCGTCTGCGTCCTCTTCATTGCTAGAAATTTGTTCATTGGGTTCTGCCGCCGCTTCTCTCAGGGCACGAGCCCACTCCAACTCGTCTGATGATCGCTCGTCTGGTGTAAACAGCTGGTCAACAATAGGCACCACTTTCTCGAAGGCTGTCCACAGATCGGGGTCTAGGGTGAAGCTTCGTGTAGGGTCTTGGTAACGGCCCAGGCGTGGGAAGAAGGGTCCACGGTGTACGTAGATGGCATTGTATGTGGATGAGGTTTCCGTCGAGCTCACCACTCAACACCCGTTTAAATTTGGTCCAGCCGTCACGGTGTAGCGTAACCGTATTCGATACGGTCTTAGCGCACGACCAGGAAACATCTCCACGGTCTTCTACGAGGGTGACTTTATCTTCATAGACGTGTAACCCCACCCGTGGTGTAAGGGGAAGGATGGCTCGTAGAACTGGTGACATGGTTCACCCAATGACGAACGGTGAATGACACACCCTCTGACTGTCTCTCGTATTTATGGTCAGGTCCCTCGGTGACATGGTTGACCCAATGACGATCGGTGAATGACGCACACTGTGTCTGACCCTCGTATTTATGGTCAGGTCCCACTATCAATGCCACAGCGTCAGGGTTAATAGGGCACAGACCATGACTAGGCCAACCAGCCGTCGCTGGTTGCGGCGTGAGCGCTCGTGGTCCATAGCCCGAGCATCAAGGATGGCTGTCATAGTCCAGTAGTGGTGAGTGATGGCACACCTCTCCATCGAGTGCACTCTGTCGAGGACCGCTTCTGTGAACTCTTTCATGGACTGAACCACTGCTCGGTAACCCGTGAGTGAATTAACCACCGTCGCATGCTGTAAAATGCGAGTCGGATAGGGATGGGTGTCCGTCATGGCCCTGCAACCGTAGGAATGGGGGTGTGGGATCCAGAGGGACGTGTTTTATAGACCATGTCACACATGCGCGCCTATACGTAGCTCTACGGGTGTAGTCCGTGATACGTACTATTCTGATGGGTTAGTCCAAAAAAGAGAGCAACAACAACAACGATACAGGTCAATCCTTTTATTATGCGTGAATCGGGCGTGACCTGGGTAGGAAAAATGATAGGAATGCATGTACTGACCTGTCTGTGGGTTTTTTTTCTATGTATGAGGGTCTGGGTGAATGGGGCGTGACCTGGGAACATGATGGGTTTTTTCTATGTATGAGGGTCTGGGTGAATGGGGCGTGACCTGTGAACATGATAGGACATATACTGACCTGTCTGTGGGGGTTTTCCACAATTTCGCTGACGCCCGTGTCTTTTGGGTGAAGTCCGTGTCTTTTGGGTGACGTCCGTGTCTTTTGGGTGACGTCCGTGTCTTTTCGGGTATGTATGAAGGTCTTGAGGGGGCGACTGTATGTGGCGAGTTGTATGTGTTTTTTTCGGTGACGTCCGTGTCTTTCATCCGGGCACTTCACGTCTGCGCCTGCATCGGGGTATGTATGAGGGTCTTGAGGGGGTGACTGCATGTGGTGAGTTGTATGTGGGTGTTTTTTTCGGTGACGTGCGCGCCTGCATCCGGGTACTTCTATGTAGGTGTATAAAAGTGGGAATTTTTAGGGCATTGCTGCATTCATTGGCCTGCTTGACCTGACCAGCCTGAGCCTGCCTGACCAGCCTGAGCCTATCTCACGAGAGGAGCTACTTGCCTGAACCTCACCAGCCTATCTCACCATAGCAGCTACTTGCCTGACCAGCCTGAGCCAACATTCATGGAGTCATCTCACCGAGCTAAGCTTCTACAGCACCGTATTCGCCTCGTTGACGAGATGCAGCATGTGGCCGATATATGTGATCTGCCCATGGTGGAAAACATAATCACTAAACACATGGGGGTAGATATCATGGCGGAGAAGACCTATATGGCACGAAACAGCACCAAGATGTTCACTTGCACAACTTGCCAGAAGCAGTTTACTCGCCCAGAAGATTTGCGACGGCACGAGTCCTCCATCCACAACGGCGCACGGTATCCTTGTATAACCTGCGCACGGTCATTCAATCGGGAGGATCCTTTACTGCGCCACGTACGCTCATTCCACGAGGGCGCGACGGAACAATGTAATGAATGTGGTCAACTCTTCAAACGACCCAGTCAGTTAAGACGGCATCAGCGTTTGATTCATGCCCCGTCTCTACGGTTTGGGCGACAACTTCCCACTAAAGTGGCACCCAGGGGGGTCAGACCCAGTGGAGATGAGCCCGGGGAGACGAATGCCACTGGTGATGCGATCACAGAGAGCCCGCCTGTACCCACAGTTCAGAAAAGCCTAGATATCCAGCCAGTCCCTAGCATTATTGTTGCTAGTCATACGCCTGACGACATCGAAAATTTTCTGGAAGATGCAGTGGATGTTCCTAGCGATCTGTTACAGGACGCCCATCCAGTGAGTGACATCTATCGACGCCAATGGCCCATGATACGTGATCGCCCTATTCCAGATATCTACAATTTCCCACTCACCGACCTCACCCTTCTACGCAGCTACGTGGAAGCCATCTTCAATGACCAAGCTACGGTCTTCAAATTGAATGTCGCTTTCGGGTACATCTTACGTCACAAAGAGACGGACCAGTTACGGTATTATTATGCCAGTAATAACAGCCATGTGTTTGACCAGCCGTTCACCATCATTAACCGGGCGTCGCTAGAAACGATGCTGGAGAAACTGGACACCGTGGATCCCTTGAGATGGGCACATCGTCAACGCCCCAACACACAATGGGTCGTAGAGAGGGTGACCAATGTTACGTTCTTCGTTACCAAGCTGATCGACCACCCCCATCGGCTGAATGCGTCACCCTTGCACTGATGAATAGCATAACATGCCGTATATACTCTCTATGTCTACATGCTGATCGTTGACTTGAGCCCAGTAACATTAAATGTGACGGTGCGTTAAATAATAAAACATGGTGTTTGATATTTCAATTTGTTTTGCTGTGACCATACTAAACATACTCAGGGCGGCTCCCCCAGTCTGGGTATGATGTAACATTGGGGATAATAAACTGTATAAACATTGCGGAACTTGTTGTTATTCACGACAACCGCTTTCCGCTATACTTGGATGAAATATATACCCCGATGTGATATAGTGCCCTTGCACACTTTCGAAACTTCCCTTTAACCCGCGCGCGCGCTGCGGCCGAGCCGGGGAAAACTTGGATGTTGAAAATCCGGACCCTACGTGTAAGGGAACATTGGAACTCTTCTGGGTTCGGAGGTAGTTTTAGTGAAACCCGGAAGTGACGTCTATGTGCAGAACCCACACCACCAAACCACAAACACGGACCCATAGTGGTGGGTCAAACACACTGCCACGCACCCCCAAAATGCCTGCTTTCTATACTACGACCAGACTACGCATGCGCAGACTCTTGAACACGGACGAACCATGAGCACAGTCGGATGCTCCTCCACGAGAGCTTCAAAATAAGACCTCAGATGATACCATCGGACCACTAGGGGCTCACCTAGACCCCAAAATGTCTATTTCCATACCCTTTTCCCACAATTCCTGCTTGAGCATGCGCAGACTGACGTCAGTTCCACGTCACACCCATCCCGTCGGATGCTCCTTCACGAATGCTTCACATTGATACCTCATACGACGTCATCGGACCAATAGGGGCCCACCTAGACCCCAAAACGTCTATTTCCATACTCTTTGTCTACTGCGCATGCACAGAATGACGTCAGTTCCACGTCACACCCATCCCGTCGGATGCCCCTTCACGAATGCTTCACTTTGACACCTCACTCGATCCAATCGGTACACTAGGGACCCCTCTCGCCCCTGAAGATTGCCGGAGAATGCCGGAGAATTTGGGACTACTTTCTGTCCGCGGAGGCAGACCGCATCACCACCAGACCGCATCACCGCGGAGGAATACACACGCCCGATTCACGCAGACCGGAAATGACGTCATATCTGCGCACAACACCCCTGCGCACACCGCCACAAAATCTCATACCTGCGCACAACACTCCCGCGCACACCACTTTCTCGCGCATGCGCAGTGACGCGCCATTGCGTTGAAATGCTTAGAACCTACTACTCATATCACATTGATTGTGTATGCCCATACCGGAGAATTACAAAAGTGTGAACAAATTTTTAAGATAAAAATGTAACATATCGCCCTGCATTCGAACAGTGATTAAAGCACCTTGAAATGCCTTGAAACTCTCCCGAAATTGGTATATGTTCCCCCAGTAAAGGTAGCATGCTATCTCTGTACAGCTAAATCCAAAGGAGTAAATAGGAATCACGTGTGATTGCTTACATCAACAGAATAGAAATAAACAATTTGCAAGTAATCAGATATGCATTTATTGTTATTCCTATATCATGTATAATAGAAGTTGGCCAGATGTGAATTACATGTTCTTCCTATTTAATCTGCAATGGCCTTAAATTACCTGATCAGAAGATACACATGGTGAGTTATGCAGCATGTGGGGAACATTTACAAAAGAACTATTCAGTTTATACTTAACATTTTTGATTTTCAATCATAGTTTGAATGCTGAATATGGTTTCATGGTATTAAGGTAATAAATTGCTTGTCATTTCATTCTTTTTCTACAAGGGCAAAAGATATTGTCAAGTTGTTTTGTTGTAGTATTTCAAACTCAAATGGGGAATTGATCTTCTGACTTGGCCATTTCTTGGACAGCTCTGATATGCATATGCTGAGTACAGTATAAATTGGTCGCTTTTCTTACAACCATACTCCCTAGTTCTTTATTATAGGGAATGTAGATCTATCAAAATATTTATAAATTTCCAGTCAATTTCCAGTGAAGTCCACATCAGATGAATAACCTGCAAAACTACAATTTAATCCAATGCAATTATCATCGAATTCAGATCTAAGACAAATCTTCTCAAAACCAGAAATAAAAAAATCCTACTTGCATATTTCTTTTCTTTCTTATGAAAAATGTCTTCTTTCTGAATTTATTATTGCTATACTTAATACCGTCCTCTTCTTGTTTCTAATATTAGGAAAATGATTATTCGCAGTAACTGTCTTAATGTTTGTATGACTGAAGTGGAAAATTGTCAATTAAGTACGTTGGCTTCCTCAATATCCTAGTGTTGGTCAAGATAAAGCTTTTGTCTAGAGGTAAACAGATTGAGAAACAGTCCAGTATTGACATGTTTAGTTTTGAATCTCGTACTAGCGTTTGTAGAAAATAAAACTGAGGAAACAACAAAGGTGCCATTGCCATTCTGATATCATGGAGAACAAATCCGTACTAGCACCGAATTCTGTTTGCAATGTCTCTATTCTAATGCAGTAATAATTTTTTTATAAGAGCATTCTTTTTTTGAACTTTCTGCAAAAAGTAATAAATGGGATATTTCCTGATTGACAATCCAAATTTAAAAACATTCAAATTCAATTTTTGTTACATTCATCGCCACTGCATACCAAAGTCAGAAGCATAGGACAAATCATGAAAAAGAAAAGTTAACTTGATTGCACTGCATGCCAGACCCAGGAGCATAGGCACGAATAATAAAATTAAACATCTAAGTAAGAAAACATAATTTGGAGGTGTGCTCAGCACAATTCAACTATAGAATAAGTTTACATTTCTTATTCCAAGAAAATAAGACACAATATGAAACTATATTCTTGAATAATAAAGGTGTGATCAAGACAATTCACATAGAATAACTAAAATTTCTAACCCCAAGAGAATGAGACAATGTCAGAAAATATATTTCTGAAAAATAAAGTTGTGATCAAGTTAATCCAACTAGAATAAGTTTACATTTCTCATTTCAAGAAAATAAGACAAAGTAAGAAAATATAGTTTAGAACAATAAAGGTTTGATCAAGATAATTCAACTAGAATAAGTTTTTCGCATTCCATGGAAATGTAAGATCAATTTTATTAGGCATCTGGCAAATAAGGAAACATTTCCAGAAAATTTCGAGAAGAAGATTGAAGTAATAAAATAAGAGTAAACATTTTCTCGATTGGGAATTTACTTTTTAACTGTGTACCTATTATTACGCTGTTTGAAATAATAAAACATGGTGTTTCACATTTCAGTTGTTGATCTGTGAATAAACACCACGATAAACACCTCCAAGACCGCTTCCCCAGCTTGGGTATGATGTTACATTGGGGATAATAAATTATATGAACATTGGTTAAACTTGTTGTTATTGACATTAGCTTCAATACGATACCCAGCACGCTAAATTTGGATGGGATATATCTCACAGATCTGCCCAAACACGCCTCCGCGCACTTTCGGAACTGTCCTTTTTCTACTACTTCGCGACTGCGCATTCGCATCGTGACGTCACCTCCAATAAAATCCATGCCAATTGTAGTCTACACCACGAGAGCTCCCCACCCTACACGGACCATTGGGAGCAAGGATGGTTTACACCCAAAAGTCCCACTTCAAATGCCCTTTCCATACCACTCCACGGCTGAGCTTGCATAGAATGACGTCAACGGACCAAAATACCACTCTTGTCGGACTCTATTCGTTTTGAACTTCAATATCCGGCACGCCCCAGTTGGACTCTACCCCACGAGCGCTTCAAGATGGCACCCTACACGGCTTAGTGCGCAAGGGAAGCCAACCACTATCCCAAATACCACTCTGTGCATTTCCGAACCTGCCATCTTCTGTACACAGCTACGACCCTTCGTTTATAGCTTGACCACACGTCAGTCATTCGCCAAGCATTCTTTTGGCAGATAACGGCGCGCAGAGCAGTGTAGACTGACGAGATTATCTGAAGAGTTATTCAACAAATTATACCTGAATAAAACAGCACTTTAGGCCGCTGTCTGTCTAAGCATGTTTTAAATGAACTCGTGATTAATTATCAATAATAATTCCCCTTTTTAACGAACAACGGTATTTTTCTTCTTCTTTTTCTTAATAAAAAGCATTCTTCAATCGAAATCAAAGACCACACACATCTATAGCAGGGTGATATCAAATATCGTTATATCGATTTATGCTTGATGAAGAAGATTGGGCTGGTAAATGTAGGTTCGTGAGATGGTGTTCTGATTCAGGTCTACATAAGTAAGTAACATCCAGCGGTAATTAATAGGCAAGACATATGGGGAATTAATTCTGCTGGGAGTTTGACCTTTCTCTACTACTGCCGGACTGCTCATGCGCAGATTGACAAGTCTTCCAATACAAAACCCTGCATGCCAATCGTGGTATACACATCGATCGCTTCAACATGACAATACACACGGCCCATTTCGAGCAAAGATAGCCTATCTATCTCCCAAAACTGCCACCTCAATGCCCTCAGTCTATTACTGCCGTATATGGAAGACCAAATGTCCAAATAATCAGAAACTCACAGTTATTGAATCGAAAACCTAAGTTTTCAAACAGAAAACTTAAGTTATCAAAGAGAAAACCATGGGTTTCGAATCGAAAACTTAAGTTTACGGTCGAAAACCTAGGTTATCTATAACCCCGAGTTTCTCTTTTCCTAACCTCGAGTTTCTATTTCTCAACACCGAAAATCACAGTTGTCACTAGAAAGACTTCAGTTATCAAACCGAAAACCTAGGTTTTCGAATTGATAACTTAAGTTCACGGTCGAAAACTTAGGTTATCTAGCAGACAACCCCGAGTTTCTCTTTCAAGTTCGAGTTTCGCTTTTATTTTTGGACATTCGTGTAGAAAACTTAAGTTATCAATCGATAACTTAGGTTTTCGAATTTGCGATTGTCGTAAAGTGAAACTCGACTAATTAACTTCGAGTTTCGATATCCGGGTACTATGGGTTTCGCGCCCTTTCCCGCATGTTGACTGACAGACAGAACCACAAAATCAACATGTATTCAACAAAAGGATAACTGAGATTATTTATTCAATGTAGACCATCCTGTATGACCGAGCTCAGTTTATACAAGAAAACTTATTGATGCAGATGCATCAATGCCGGCGGAAACATTTGTAACTTATAATCTGCGTATTACAAGCCGATTACGTGAGCAACTGGTGAATACAGGTCACGATGCACCATTATGGTTTTAAAAAAACATCGATTTGTTTGTTTTCATTGAAGGTTTGACTAATGTAGTTCGCGCAAGGACCCATCTGGAAAGTGTGGGGTTAGCCGGAAGTTAAGTGCTTGCTGGCAAATGTGCACATGAACCGCATGTCCAACTAGGACTTTGAAAGTAATGTTCTCTGGTTGACGTATTAAGTCACTTCACATAGCCTGATGTAAGAGTTAGCGCTGTGGCATTATATGGTACCCATCATCAAGTCACTATTTCTTTATTGATGTGTGTCATTGTACATTAAGCCTAGATCGACTTTCTCTACACATCAATCCGATCCGCGTGTTTTACTGTTTCGAGTTTCTTCACGTCTGTGAAGTATGGGTCGAGAAAACACCTGTTGCTCGTCCAATATCAAGATGGCCGCTCCCATGTTTACTGAATTCAGATATCCGGCGGCGCTGCGCCGCCGGAAACAAGCATTAGCAAAGACTGGGTATTGGTACTCAGAACTAGGCCTTTAATCAGTTTAATAGCTGTATATATATATGCTGCAGATTGAATTGGGGGAAATAATCGAGTTGAAATTCAGCTATCCGGTCAAGCGGACTGACCGACATAAGACAGGTCAATGTAATTCACACCAGCAAAGCACATTTAATGATATGTAGATAGCTACTTTGGTAAATACTTCTGTGACACACAAGCTGTCCCTGGGTCAACATCGATTAATACAGGCATGCAGTGAATGTTATATCGGTGTCAGCAGTTTGATTCCGTATAATTAATTTCGCCACATGGTTCTCTCTGCATTTCTGATTAGTCAACAATCGGAAAAGGCGCGAAACCCAAAGTACCCGGATATCGAAACTAAGTTATAAGTTAGAAAGTCGAGTTTCACTTCACGACAACCATCAATTCGAAAACCTAGGTTATCGACTGATAACTTAGGTTTTCTACACGAATGTCCAAAAATAAAAAAGAAACTCGAAATTGAAAGAGAAACTCGGGGTTGTCTGCTAGATAACCTAGGTTTTCGACCGTAAACTTAAGTTTTCGATTCGAAAACCAGGGTTTTCTCTTTGATAACTTAAGTTTTCTGTTTGAAAACTTAGGTTTTCGATTCAATAACTGTGAGTTTCTGATTATGTGGACATTTTGCCTTCCAAACAAGGCCAAATGTGCCGATTCACGGCAGTTCCAATGCAAACCAACTCATTCGGACTTAACCTCCCGAGCGCTTCAATATGACACCCCACGCGGCCCATTTGAACCACGATGGCCCTTCTAGACCCCAAAATGTCCACACAAACGCCATTTTTTCTATTACTACCAGACTACGCAAGCGCAGATTGACGTCACTTCCAACGAAAACCATCCCAGCCTGACTCTAACCCACGAGCGCTTCAATATGACACCCAAAGCGCCCATTAAGACCATGGATAGTCCATTCACACCCCAAAACGTTCATGCATCTCATTCGGTGAAGTCCTCATGTCTCTGGGCCCTCTGGTTATCGGTAGTGTTCCACTTCCGGTTGCGCCTGCGCACACCTACTTCCCTCCAGGAACTACTCTAGGGCGAAAGCCTGAGCCCAGGCGTCTCATTCGGGAAATTTCCATGTCTCTATGCCCTCTGTTTTTCGGTACGGTGTTCCATTTCCAGTTGCGAATGCGCAGTCCCGTCTTCACACTACTCTCGGGCGAAAACCTGGGTTCAGGCGTCTCATTTTGTGAAACCCTATAGGCCCTATGGTTCTCCATACAGTGTTCCACTTCAAGATGCGGATGCGCAGCCCTACTCCCTCCGCATACTACTGTGTCTAGGCGTCTCATTCCGTGAAATCTCCAAGTCTCTAGGTCTCTCGGCAGTATTTCACTTCTGCTTGCGCAGACATTTTTTCCTCCCCACACTACTCTAGGGCGGAAATCGGATTCCAGGCGTCTCAATTGCTGAAATTCCCAGGTATCTAGTGCCTCACGTTTTCGGTATACAAAAGGAGAGAAAAGGGGGTTGGCCAATTGCCATTATACTGGAAATAGTTCTGGGGAGTGTCGAGGACCAGACCTTTAGTTTATTTAGACCTCGGCATGGGACATCTTTCTGTGTGCGGAGTTAAACCGGTAACCCTATCATCGCACCGGATGAGACCGCATCACCGCGGAGAAATGGGGCCTGAGGTCACATGACCGGAACTATAGCGGCCGTGACATCCAGCCTAAATAGGTCAAGTTGACTCCAAATATTCTTTATCTACTATTCCAATCCGAACGTATATTCGGTCAAAGTTGCAACAAGCAGAAATGAAAAAGTAGAGACTGAATGACTAAAGTTCACCAATGCAACCAGTGTCACATATCCTGAAACCTAAATATTTCACAAACTAAGCGATAACGTCAATCATACGACTTCTGAGCCAGTCCGTATATTTCTAGCTTTCGTTTGATAATCTAAGATTTTAAAATATATCTTTATTTGTAGACAGTGTAATGGCAAAGAATAACTTTTAAATCTGAAGAAAATATAGGATATCAAAGCTGAATATAATTTGAGGCCTGTTTCCAGAATTAGTGGGACTGTCTGGTGTATTTTCGTATATTTCCATGTACGCATTTCCGAAATTTGGAAATTTCGAGTGATCGGTGATGAAAAGGTTAAAATAGTCTTGACACGAAGCAGAAATGAAACTTATTTGCGGACACAAAGATTTAGTTGCTATAGTGATAATATTGATTTCCTTTCTTAAACATCGCAACGGGATTCAAACACGTCGGAAACTGTCCAACTCCAACGCGTCTATAGAAACCCTAGAATTCCGTGATATTTCCTGAACATTGCTAGGGTTACCGACTGGTAGAATTAAGCGAACATGTATATTTGATTCATACAGCCTGGTATGGCAACGAGCAATATGTGACAAATTTATGGGTTATTCGACGACAGATGATTAAATAGTTTGTCTATGGACAAACGGGCAAGGTAAGATATAGCTAAGTTATTACCAGTAATTCAATAAATCCTTCTGCGCAACAAATGCGTCTTGCAGTATACATATATGGTCTGATTGGTGAATAATGAGAACAGGTCATTTTGAGAGGCTATAATTATATATACCAATCCATTAAAGGCATAATGTGTGTCCGTCTGTCTGTGTTTTTATATGTCGATAACCACACGAAGTTGATGCAATATACGCAAATCGAAATATATTGATCAGGAGAGTGACATAGATCTAATTTGGACCGGGTCCCGGGGGTGCATCTTCATTTTATCCAGCCAATTTCTACGTTCTCACTTCGAACCTGCCTTGATTTATCTGACCCCCCTCAGTGTTCAAAATCCGAAGTGTAAATTTCACCTACGAACGTTCCTCGAACCAAACACAGCGATTGAGAGTAGAGTGACATCATCCTCAAGTAGCGGCGTCATTCCTCCTAATGGGGTCTTTGTATTAGCCCACTATATAGGTCAGCCAATCAATAACGACATATTTCGAAATTCAAATGTTTTCGAGGTCAGTAACGTCTCGTGTCTATTTATAGGTTCTTTGAACATTGAAGGGGCCCTGATATATCAAGGGAAGTTTTAAGTGGGAACGTAGAACTTGGCTTGATAAAATGAAGATGCGGGGGTGCAAGAGATGGCAATACTCATACTTGTGTTTTCCTATATTATAAGTGTATAATCGACATATACCATAAGCCACGTGGTGCAGAACCTGGTGGTACATAAATTCAGAGGCTGTATTTGAACTGGATCACAGGGGGTGGAGCTGGCCACACTTAAATTTTGTTTCCTATGAAAAAACGAGATAACAAGAAAGTGACTAACCAGTCTCGCACGTTGTCCGTTCATTGGCTGTTAATTCAAACAGATCGTTGAAGTCTCAGTCGCATAGTGTCCGTTTTTCAGCATGGTTATGGAGTACCCAGACCTGCATCCGGAGGAGGAGTATGAAAGTCAGTTGAATGTATGTCATTTTGATGGTATAAAAAGTTAGCGGAAGTCAGGTAAAACTGAAAATTACACAACTCAAGCGGGTTGTGCTGCCATCAATTGAGAAACCCCAGTATGCTGTTTTATTTCCTGGATTTGTCGTTTTTGTCCTTGCCCGCATTACTCCGGTTGGATACACTGATATACACACTGAACCAATAGAAAACTGATGAAATCTGGATGATAAAATCTCCATTTATAATGCATAGTTCGTGGCTAAACGAATTTAGTAGAAATTACATGTACCGGTAACGCCTCACGTTCTCCAAATCAGTAGACCGTGTCATCGGACAACGAGGCTATCCTGTGGAGTGTGCATGGTCTTAAAACAATGATACAAACTTAAAGTTGTCGTTCATCAATATGAGATGTTTCTATAAAATATTAAACTGTCGAAAACATTTTGAAATGTTATAGAAATTGCCAATATGTCCATGGCATCGCCAGTTTGAAGGACAGAAATCCGCTCATCATAAGTTTCAACACAGCGCAAAGGGTTAACTCATCTCCGATAAAACCGACTACAGAATAATAATAAGTGAACCGCGTTCATACGACAGAAAGCCATATGTAAAGTATACCGATATTATCTTCACACGAATCACGACTGGAGTAGAGCAGCTTGAACAGACAGGTAAAGGTAAGCCTTTATTTACGTGCCTTTTCAGCAATTCTTCGTCAAAGTAACGATGCCAAATTTGTGAAAAGAACACATTTTCTTATATATAGCATGCGGTACCGATACTACTGTGAAGCTATACCCTGATTATCAAATCATAAAACTTTCCCAGAAAAAGATTCACACGACTAGAGATGGAACTGTTAAACAGGCTATACTGTGAAGTAGACCTCCGTGTGGAAAACAAACCAGTCATGCTGGATGGAGTAGGCTAGAGAGAAAAGAAAGTTCCTAAACTATGTTACTATATCCCTATGCAGCGAAATATTCCAGAAGATAACAAGGACAAGATTCCAGCGAAATCCTTATCATGCAATATGGGAAAAGCTACGTATATGGTTAAGAGCTATGTCATAACGCTCTAGGATGTATTCGGGCCAGTCTAATTAAAATTAAATCCTTTCTGCGATATATCGCTCAATAGTGTCATACATGATTTGGGATCATATAATTTATTTGTACTCCGGAAGACCAGTGTCCACCTTTATAGTTGTCTGGTGATGTTCACATGAAAGATGCACCAGCTTTCAGATGGGCAGGATACTCTCTCCTAAATATAATATTTAATACTGCCTGGTCGATACATTCAACAAGTATAGGATTTGCACGTGCACATGAATATGGATTTGAAAATGACGAAATAGTCCGGGAGTCCCTCGTTAGCCTCGGGGATCTATAAATATTCAGGTCGGTTCAGTGAACAGCAATTTGCTATCGGCATAAGACTGATTAAACTGCAGAACAAGAAATTGTTTTTTCGCCAGCCACGATCATATCTCCGCGAATGTATGCATACAGATGTGTGTTCAACTTTCTGTGAGACAGACATATGGTGCATGATCACGGGTACTAAGTTTATATCTCGGTTAAACGCTCAGAATAACCAGTTATATTTTAGGAACACTGATACAGGTGAGTTATATAATCTCGTGAGAGAACAATCTACTGTTAACCACGTGGATAACAAGCAAGTGTATTCTCATGATGTTGCATTCATATAGCGTCGATGACCGTTCGATTTCAAGGTTTGGAGCGGGATTATTAAGTGGAAGGAAAACCTCGTAGGCCTACCGAGAAATGACAGAACAGGCAATTCGCCCGTTTCTCAATCACGGAGTTCACAATATATGTTCAGCACGTTGTCGCAAAACTAGCAGAGGGAAAAAACGGAGGAAATGTGATTTTCTTTGAATTGACGGTGAATTACACTGCCGATCGAAATTTGGCGTGCTAGTTTAAGGTACAAAAAACTAAATTGATACAAATCTTGGATATAAACTGATCACCCAAGTTCATATTAACTGATCGAACATGCATGGATTCGTGGTCATTGCATGTTCGATACTTATTGAATCCGACTTTATGACAAAAGACTGATAAATCAAGGTTGTTCAATTTTTTCCCATCTCTGTCCCTTTCACACGACCTATCAAGCTGGATGCGCATAAGATATTTGCGGTTATAGGTACGGTACTAAACCGCGTTGATATTTGATCATGTTGATAATGTTTTCAACTCGTATTAGGATGATTGTTTGGATTTTTAGCTTGAGAAACCTGAAATAATGTTTCCCTCGCATTGCGTCGAGATTTTTTTCGCACAGATGACTATACCTCAAATTGCTGGATATTCTACTGGCCAGTGGCTAGTCCTATAGTTCCCATCTATTTAGTATCTTTGTAAGTACGGTATGTGACGGAAGATTTGAATCAACATCAAACATCCATGTTTCTATACGTTTGTGTTCAGAATATAAGACATTAATACACATACAATCGTCAGTAGTAGAGAAAGTGCAAAACAGGTATACTTGACCTTTGACATTTGCGGCGGCGTCAAAGGTGGTATTCCTTTACAATGAGGCGGTCACTTCCCGCTGCGGGGATAAGGTCATCAGTCGACTTCCGTAGACAGAAAGTAATACCATGCCAAAGTCAATGAACCTCCAAATACGCTTCTTATCGCCTCGTCTGAATCGCTGGGAATGTCTGATAATCTCCGGGAATCTCCAGTAATTTTCAGAGGTCAATTGACCTTTGACCTCGAAGGTCAATTCTACCTTGAATACGCCCAATTCACTTCAAGGATACAAGCATACTCCTACGGTCAACTGGCCTCATTCCCAAAGATTACCGGGCATTCCTGGAGAATCAGGCGAAGCGACAAAATTGACTTCGGCATGGAACTACTTTGTCTGTGGAAGTAGACCATTGACCATATCACCACAGCGAGAAGTAACCGCCTCACCACGGAGGAATACTACCTGGGCTCACGTGACCGAAAGGAATGACCTCTGAACCAGCCGCAAATCTCAGAGGTCAAATATACTGGTTTTCCATTTTTACTACCACTGTCACCAATATTCCCATGGTATACTTGCAATGAATGAGGGGAAATTTGCATCAAAGATAAAACATTCCAAATCTATATTGATGGTACTGATAAGCACACGGCTTCATTCCCATACCACCACATACCTCAATCTCTCTCGATTAGTCCGCGTTTGTGTAGTGGATCTCAGTGGCGTAACCAGCGAATCACAAAGTGGGGCGCGACTTTCCCAGGACATAGGGCGAGGGTCCAGGGACCGTTTTAGGCCCCGGAAGCTCCGCGGTCTCAAAAGATCACAGGCGCGATCTGGGCTATTTCCCCGGCTTTTATCAGACAGACTTTTATCTATAGATTGACGAAAATAATAGAAGTGAAAAGTATCATTTCATATATTTCAAGTGTGGAAAGGGTACTTTGCATTCAATTAGTTACATAAATCTAACGATATCGATATATACATGATGATTGTCGAGGTAGTCATTCCCCTCCGACCATTGCTCAGTTTTAAATTGCTTAACAGTTCCAAGCATAAAGTCTTAATCTTGTCCTTTGTTGATGTCTGTTTTTGTATTCTTCGAAGAACACTCGAATGCATAGGTTGTGTCACTTGCCATTATTCGGGCATTGAATGTGAGGTATTAATTCCATATCTGAGGTCACAGACAGAAACGTCAGCATCTCTATGTTTATTGGGTACGATCAATTCTGACTTACTTCTTCCTATAACTTGCGCGCGTAACGCTTTTTGGTGATGATGTAAACGGGAAACCCGTCGATTTAAGTCTAGAATATTATAAATATTTATTGCATGGACATAAGAGGAAAACTGTTGTCCTGAAAGCCTGCACAGAGGATCGGTTAAATTATGTCTGGATGAAAAAAGGGGGGTGCGATCGGACCCATTATAACCCCCCCCCAGTGGGTCTGTTCTATTTCGTGGAACTGAAACGTCATAGTACCAGTGTAAAATGAAAGAATGCCTGAAAGGAAAAATATAAGGCTCCTATATTATAACCAGAAAAGAAGACATTTTCCTGACTGGCAACTAAGGAAGGACACTTTTTTTCTTCAAGAGCAGCATAGGCTCAGAAGAGCTAGCCCCCAAGCCATGGTTCATCTTACAAATCCGAACCATGGCATAGCTGTAAGACCAGCCGTAATGTTTAGCCTCAGTAGGTCATGTATGACTACTTCAATCGGGTGCACTATGTGCAATACAGTTGATTTTCAGGAGTGCCGAATCAATTAACGACCTCATGACCTCTCCAAATACACCCATATTTAAGCAAATTAGAAGCTCATTAATGTGTCGTATATTCCATCCCCTTTGAACTCAGTTGTATGTATTCGTGAATGTTTTCACTGGAGGGACGCCCATGTGTCATATCCTCGATGACATAAAATATATCATTCTATAGCGTATTCTCATTATAAACTCAGCTTGTCTGTGAACACGGCGAAGCACGCGGCAATGCGGTCCATTTATTGGCTGTTAGTTTAAACAGACTGTTCGAGTAATAGCTGTTATGCTCACATCTGCATGCAGGGCTGATCGGAGTATACAACCGGTGCAATATAGAGGATGCAGACAGACAGACAGCAGACAGTAATTTCCTGTGACATTCTTTCATTGTACAAGTGACACAAGTACCCAGATGAAAAAAAAAAAAAATTATTGCATATTTGTCTACTGCTCTTTCTCTTTCTATACAACAGATTATAGGAGGTACACACCCTAGAACATCAATATGTATGACGCCGTACTGGGATATCTGTTCATCTCTAACTTTGTGGATAAGATCCTTGTGTGTGTGACAGGTATATTGGTCTCTGCCTATGCCCTGAACATTGAGCTGAAGCAAGCCAAGAACCCCTCCTACAAGGCTTACTGTGACATCAATGACAAGATGAGCTGTACCAGGGTTCTCTGTTCAGAGTGAGTATCTTATCACACGAGGTATCAAATCACACAGCATAATCTAATCATGCTCATTGAGTATCTTATCACACTGTGAGTATCTCTCCACACAAAATGACTATTTTTTAATAGTTAGTGGTATACCTTATCACAGAGAAATGAAATCCCGTCACACAAATGATTACTCTATCATACCAATGAGTATCTCATCACACACATGTAGTGATTATCTCTTCAAACAGAGAATCTTATAGCACAAAATAATTTGAAATAGAGAGTGGGCATCCTATCATAACGCTAAGTGGGTACCGGTATCTGATAATACAGAATGAGTACCAAATCAAACTGAGTGAGTATATCATCACAAAGAGTGAGTATATTATTGCACAGAGTGAGTATCACTTTGTAAATAATGAGCATCTTATCACAAAGTGTATCTTATCACACATAGTGGTTATCTCGTCACAATCAGAGATAATCTTAACATACAGACTGAGTATTTCATCTCACATAACGACCACCTTATCCCACCGAGTACAAGACAGTGAGAATCTCATCACACTGAGAATTTCATCACACTGATTGAGTATATATGTGTATACACCCACATAGAGTAACTATATTATCAGGGAGAGTGAGCATCTTATCAAACAAATGATCTTCTATCACATAGAGTGGGCATCATATGTTATCACACCGACTGATTATCTCATCACAGATTACGTAGCTATCATACTGAGTATCTGACCACACAGATTGATTATCTCATCATAGATTAGCTATCATACTGAGTATCTGACCACACAGATTGATTATCTCATCATACAGTGAACATCTTATGGCAGAGATTCAGTATCTCATCACACAGTGTGAGTACCATATCACATTGAATGCTTATCTCATTCTTCATACAGAGTACCTTATATCACAGAAAGAGCGTCTTACCACAAAAGTATCCTATCTCACCATAATGAGTATATTGTGCACACAGGGTTTTCATCACTTAAATTGAGTAACTTATATCACGCTGGGTATTTCACCACACAGAATGAGTATTTTATCAGATTGCGTGATGGTCTTGTTGCTTTGAGTTAGACTGGTTGGCTGGCTCCCTGATATCAGTCTTAAAGAATGGGCACACGTTCTCTAAGACTAACCCGGAGTGGGTGCCTTATCACATAATCAGTATCTCATCACACAGGGTGAATATGGTATCACCTACGGTGAGCATCTTATCACAAATATTGCATCTAATGACACGGAGTATCTCATCACAGACTATCTTTTTAACACAGGGTAAGTATCTCATCACACAAATTGAGTATTTCATCACACAGATTGACTATCTTATCACAAAGAGTGATCATCTTATTTCAAAGTGCGTTATCTTATCATGGTATCTTATCACACAGCGAGTATCTCATCATAGTGTATCCGATCACAGAGTGGGTATGTTATGATACAGAGTATCTTATCACACAGCGAGTATCTGATCACAGTGTATCCAATCACAGCTAGTGTGGGTATCTTATCATACAGAGTGAGTATCTCATCACACAGTATCTCATCACAGTGTATCCGATCACAGAGTGGGTATGTTATGATACAGAGTATGTTATCACACAGCGAGTATCTCATCACAGTGTATCTTATCACAGCTAGTGTGGGTATCTTATCACACAGTGTGAGAGTATCCGTTACAGAGTAGACTAGGTACATCATCACACAGTGGGTATATTATGACACAGTTTTATCACACAGCATTTTATCACACTGAATCTAACTGGTTCCTTGGGAACTGTTGAGAATGGGCAAAAAGTGAAACACAGAAACAGTAGAAAGTGATAAAACGTCCTCGATGGTTTATGGATATAAGCCATAATGGATCATTTTTTATATCATTATGATCACATTTTATGCGAGGACAAGGTTCACTAAGTCCTACACTGGAGACAATTACAATATTATATATATTTTTTTGCCCCCCCCCCTCGACACTGGTGAATTAAAAATCAAAGATTCTCAGAGTAGCAGTTGGAGAAATGCATCTAATAAAGCAGTGCCTCATACTGTCATGTTTTATTTTCAGATATGGTAAAGGATTTGGCTTTGTTGGTCTCCTGGTTGGTAAAGAACACTTTCTGAACATGCCAAACTGCCTTCTGGGTATATTCTTCTACATTGTGCAGATTGTACTTGGTAAGCTTCAGGCCTAATGTTCACATTAACATCAGTTGCCGGTCTCTCACAATTCTCTTCTTACAGACTGGATCAATAGGAACAATTCTAAATTTCCAGAACTTATCTAAATTCACATACTCGGACAGCAAACCGTCTACTGTTAACTAAAACAGAAGTAAACAACTCCCTTACCAAAGCTGGTTATTCCAGAACTATCGGTTTAGATACTGGTTCATTCTGAACTAGTAATCACCACTGGTTCTTTCAGGACTGTCTGTTTACAGATCGCTGAACTGTCTCTGTTTACAGACTTGTTCTTTCAGAGCTATCTCTGTTTCCAGATTGGTTCTTTCAGACTTAGCTATGTATACAGACTTGTTCTTTCAGAACTACTTCTGTTTACAGCTCAGTTCTTTCAGAACAATCTCAATTTACAGTTTTTTCAGAGCTTAGAGCTATTTCTACCAGAATTTCAAAGCTTTCTCTGTTAACACACTTGTTCTATAAGAGCCATCTCAGTTTACAGACGGGTTCTGTCAGAGCTATCTCTGTTTCCAGATTGGTTCTTTCAGATTTAGCTATGTATACAGACTTGTTCTTTCAGAACTACTTCTGTTTACAGATGATGAGTTCTTTCAGAACAATTTCAGTTTACAGCTATTTCTACCAGAATTTCAAAGCTATCTCTGTTAACACACTTGTTCTATGGGAACTATCTCTGTTTTCAGACTGGTTCTTTCAGAACTATATCTGTTTACAGACTGGTTATTACATAGCTATCTCTGTTTACAAGAGTGTTCTTTCATGATTATGTCTGCTATTAAACCGAATGTTTTTTCTATATGTAGTTTTTTTTTCTCAACTATCAGTTAACAGACAGGTTCTTTCAGAACTACCTCCATGTACAAATGGGTTCTTTCAAAACTGTACGATCACCAACTGGTTCTTCCAGAGCTACTCCCTACATGTGTTTTAGAACACTATTCTTTATCTGAACTAACAATCTCTACTTACGTACTGGTTCTTTCATAAAAGACTGGTTCTTTCAGAAAAACATGACCATACACTGGTTCTTCAGAACTTCATCAATTTACATACCTTTTTCATAATTATTTTCAAATTCCGGTTCTTTCAATACAGTCTCTGTTTTCATACTGCTCATCTCAGAACTGTCTCTGTTTACAAATGGGTTCTTTTAGAACTGTATACACACTGGTTCAATAAGAATTCTGTATACATGCTGATTTCAATAGAGTCTTGAACTTCGATATTTACTGGGATAATTATGTAAAGTTGCATTAATTATGATACATGTAATTTTAATAAACAGTAAAACTTGCTCAGCGGCAACATTGGACCTATCAGGAACATGCCCACTTTTATAGTTTCTATTTAAATGGCTTTCTCTGTTATAAGAGCAATACTATACTTTCAATAACATTGAATAATAATTGTAATTCTTGTCTTTTCAGCATGCAGCAGTTCCAGTTTGGCCGTATCCCTAGCATACTACGCATCTGTCTTGTCTTGTTTGGGCTCAATCTATCTGGCCATTATACTCTTCTTTGTTCTGAAGGATCTCTGTCTGGTCTGTGTGACCACCTACATCCTCAATGGCTCATTACTCTACCTGACCTACTGCTCATACAGCCTGTCCTAATACACCTAACCTACTCCTCATGTGGCAACAAGTGAGACTGTTACTGCTACTCTGTGTGGAGGAATTAGCAGTGCAACACTAAATGGGATCCCACTTTCCAGTAACAACGCTTAGCTTCACAATTACAGCACTTTTTAAGATCCCCCTTTCAGCTTCCTCAAAAAATTTAAAGCAACTGGTAGTTTTAGCAATTTCTAAAAATAGGAATTTTGTATAATAGTTCACAACTTGTGAAATTTAGCAGGTAAATGGTATCCCACTTTCTTAGCATATAGCTTTTGAGTAGCTGTTTTATAAAACTAGCTTGAGAGTTTAAGGGCCAGGATACTCGAATGTTACCTGTATGGCAACAGAGTAATTAAAATTGAGTTTTCCCTCCAAGATATGGCTGGCAGGTGTGCTGCTCTTCTAATATAGAACTACTACAATTAGGATGTTAAAGGGAACCTTTCTTAATAACCAGGGCCCTCTCATCTTCTGTGTTATGAATAACTAAGCTAATATGCCTTAATAATTCACTAACGTTATAATCTCACACAGGATTCATATGAACTGTAAAACAACTTGATTTCCTGTTTATATAATAAATATATGTATGGGGACTCAACCCAGGATGTATTCTCATGTGTTCAGGAATAAACTGCATAATTTATGAACGAGTTATAGTACACATGTACATGTATGACAATTCGTGCATTTGCTTTATCAGATAATATCCTTTCATATGTTATTTGCATACTCTTAGTGGTGTTATTTTGGTATTATATAATCATCATGTGTAGCCTTATTGTACATGTAGTGGCTTTATTTAAAGGTATGGTAGAATGTGATATATTATAGGTGTAAAAGTACATATCTGAACTGTGGTTTAACCATGGTCAACTTATCTGTTAGTGTAGTAATTATGGATTCATGGCTATTTGCACAAGATTGACTAACAACAGGTTATTGCCACTGCCGACTGCAGTAGTAGAGGGTTATTAAATAATGGGGTTGAAATGGGTTATTATTCTCCATTATTGAAGAGAATACTCAAGACTTATTTTGCATTTTCTGGAATGAATGACTTGAAAATTTATTTAACATGCAATAGTTTATAGCAAAAACTCAAATGTTATTTTGTACAAATAGACATAAATGTGCAGTACTGTATTTCCCATTGTGTGGTACATGTCGTAGATGGATTTCTTCCAGCTCTGAGCTGCCATTGTATTGTCTGGAATTGTAAAGAAGTTGTCAAGCTAATTAAGCTAGAAACCTTGAATGACATAACAGATGAATCCATAAGTTGATAAAGGACCATCACCAGGATGTTGTTGTTTTGCGAAGGGTTTGGTATTAGTCTCGATAAAGGTCATCAGGGTCTTCTGGCCGCTTTTGTTTAAAATTTCTCTGAATAATAAATTCAAAACGCTTTTCATTTCCAGTTTTCCATCAAAATCTAATCACCAGAGCCATCTTACCTTGTGGACTCTCCAAACCATGTCGATTTCAGGCACGTGACTTGCAGGTGTTGCTTTCTTCGACTAATTGGCGAGCCAAAGGATTTTTTGTCAGATATAGGGGCGTCATCCAGTTTTAAATACATGAGAATATCTTTCTTTTCAGGAAATATCTCCACATTGTGCCATTTTCAGTATGATAGAATAGAAATAATTCCTTGTTTACTGCGGTAAAACACCAAGAATAGATCGCGCTGCAATAGGACGAGTCTTCACGTTTGATCACTCAGGCCGACGGCCTTCGTGACCAAACTTAGACTCATCCTATTGCAGCACGATCTATTCTAGGTGTTTTACCGCAGTATACAAGGAATTATTATTTAATTCAAAGAGGTATTTTATTCAAACAAATCAGGAGGAAATATTAAAATCAAGAAGATATAAGAGGATATATATAAGTTTATATCACATAGACTCAAATACATTCCTGTCCAAACCTGGTTGTTTTATCGCTTTGTCATGTTTGTTTTCAGATTTAGTATACCTTCGATAGAAGGAATCGGTCAATAATGGATGTATGCAGGATACATGAAAGTCTCAAATATATAAAATGGGATATTTACAAGGGCAGATCAATATCTTATGAAATAAATATCTCTGAAGACTTCACTTGCATCTTTCGATTTGATCATGTATATTTGATGCATATTTCTTCATGTCATTTGATCATGAAAAAAACAAGCATAGTCCAGCTCAGTTGAGGAATCCTTTTGTCACAAGTACAAAATATATTTACATGTGCATGTAGAATATGAGAGCCTCATCACGTTTCAATTCCTCATAGTATTGGGCTGAATAAAATAAATTTCCAACTTCTCAGGCACCACCACATGATTTTTTAGTGCCTGAGGGGCTTCAATATATGCCCATACATCTGGTATTACACTGGTCCAAATTTCAAGGTAGTTTAACGGCCTTGGTCTCAATTGGTAGATAGCAATCCAGATAATGTAACACTTATGACATCTTATATTCAATGATAAATTTAAAGAGGCTTCACTCTTGGGGCCTTGAAACAAAAGCCGAGAGCTCACATATCCTACACTGAAATCAACAATGGTCAACCACAAGAGAATATTAAATATCCTTCAAATAGATTTCTTTCAGGTGAGAACATTTTTCATGAAGGAAAAAAATGTGAAGAAAGTGATGAAGTAAACCTTCGTTCTTGAGTTAATAAACAGATATAAAGTTCATAAAGCACCCCTCTCCCAGTTAATGCATGGTTTTTATTTCACAACAGGTTAACTGAATGTAGCTGGTATCAAACCATGGAGACAACTCCACACGACAAATGCCATATACATGTGAGGGAGACAACTCTGAATAGTCAGTTAAACTGGAGTCAATTTTGGGGTACTGTGACCTTGAAGTTTGATCTATTGACCTCAAAATGCATAGCGCTCCTCTTTGCTCCACTAGTGAAGTATACACTAAGTTTGATACCAATCATACCTTGGAATGGGATATCGCATGGGCAACAAATATTAAAGGATGGATCGATGGACAGACGGATAGAACTCATCATCACATTACACGACCTCGTCTTCGACGGGCATATAAAAATGTGACTTGATTTTGGAGTGAGTGACCTTGACCTACATTTTGGTACTTGACACATCTCTCCCTAATTTATCTACTGACACAAAAAAAAAGTTATGTTTAATGATTTCCTGATGTTGGGGTCAGTGACCTTTGACCTTGACCTAAATTTCGGTATGCAACATCTTTTCCCCCTATTGAATCCACTCACACAAAAATTTTTTTTAAAATAATTTCCTGATTTTTAAGCCACAGTGACCTTTGACCTCTGACCTTTCACCCCTACATTTCGTATGCAACACATCATACCCCTAGGTTATACACTCACCAAAAATTGGAACTGTAGATGGAAAACTGTCAATGATTTCCTGATTTTTAGGCCAAAGTGACCTTTGACCTTCGACTCAAACCTCAGTTCTGGTACGCGACACATCGTCTCCCTGTAGGATGTGCACTCACTAAAAAATTCCAACTGTGGATAGAAAACTGTCACAGATATAGACCGGACACGAAAGGTTCAATCATTTCCTGATTTTCCGGCCAGTGACCTTTCAACTCGTCCTCCATTTTGGTATGCAACACATCGTCTCCCCGTAGCGTATGCACTCACAAAACAATGAAAATCTAGATAGAAAACTATCCCAATGGTCCCCTACCCTGATGACGTATTATATCTCTCTCAGTCATGTGATGAATTGTGTTTTCATTCATCTGTATGACACGTGAACACTCATCCAGAAATCTAACATCGATTGTGTAACACGAACCCAATTAAATTGTTATTGTCAACGCAAAGTACAGGTGCCGTAAGGCGTGAAGGCCTATATGTAACCCAAAAAACCAAATTAAAGCTTGCTCTTCAGACTATGCCAGCTTAGCTCAGGGACCTCGCGCTGGCAATTAAGTTGATGTCATGTTACACGAGAGAGGTGACTGGCTAATTGAATTTTTTAATGATCCTCACCTGTCATTTAATTGTCATGGATGTTGGGGGCCTGCATTGCATCAAGGGATAGAAGTGGTATTTTATTGTCATGGATGAAGGGGCCTACGTCATCACGCTTCAGGACCATTATCGACCGGACATGAACGGATGGACAGACGGAAATGGCTATCACATAATACGCCCGCCAAAAGGTGGCCGTATAAAAACGGGAGTCAAAATTGGCTTCACTACACGCCCACACAACACATCGTCTCCTCCTACTATCCTCTTTTAGGATTTTAGCCAGTACTAAACTCACTTGTGAGAGCAAAAACCACTCATTCAATGTATCCCGACACTCTCTTGATTTGTCCAGGAATACAAACATATTTATTATGTGTATCCCAAACACAATTATGTGGGTCAACACTCTCTGAAGAGTATCTCCACTGCCATTATTGTGGAACAACAGATATTGAGATCCTGGACAGAGTTCCTGGAAACCAGTGCACAGATCCTGGATGTATGGTACAGATCTTGACATCCAGGACACAGTTCCTGGCATCCAGAGCACAGATCCTAGTCTGAGTACCAAAACAGATCCTTAGATCCAGTGCACAGATCTTGCACAGATCTTGGGCTGTACGGTACAGATCCCGGGATCCAGAGCACAAATCCTCGACTCAACATCAAAGATCTTGAGATCCAGGACAGTTTCTGGGATCCAGCGCAGAGTTCCTGGGCCGACCAGTATTAGCCAACTAGATCATGTTTGATGGAATATTCAGCTTGCCATGCTGTATTTCCAGAATAACCTTGGCTTCTCTTTTCTAAAGAACTGGTGGTCAGTCAGACAATAGAGACAAGATATCCTCCCAGCAACATAATTCCACTTCTCCTCCTGTCAGCTGTTTGTCATCTGTATTTGTAACAATTGGTGCCAATCCTCTACTAGGAGACTGCTGACTTTTTGCTCTTCTTTTTCATCATTTTTGGAGGTCCAAGAAATCTGAATGTTGTCCTGAAATGAAAGGTGAATGAACATGATATTTTACTAAATGTATGACAATTACAAATGATAATATAACTCTACCAATGCTCTAATAATTCAACCACCCTGTTAGTATTCAATCACCACCATTTTTACTTCCAATTTTAAAGTCAATCTAAATTTGATCTCTTCCTGAATGTAGTAGAAACTACAAAGATCAGATCCATTATTGTATTAAGGTAAATCCCCTAATAATTCAATCACTCTATTAAAATTCAATCACCCCAATTGTGAAGACAGAATTCAATCGGTCATTCTCATGAATTAGATCACCCTCTGAAATCATGAAAATAAAAAAGAAAGAATGGATATCTGCATTTCTTATTATTATTTGGACAATTTTGTCAACTTCTGGTTCTAATAAATTTGATCACCCCTTGATTTTAATGAAGAATAATATTTAACTTACTGGCACGTGGAGCAAATGGGACTGAAGTTACAAAAGACTGAAAAATGAAAGAATAACAGAATAATCAGATCATATTTTGTACACATCAATAATATTATTTTTTTTCTGAAAAATATACACAAGATATCCCCCATCACATACATTTCTTCAAACCATGTAACCACCCACACAACCTAACAAGAAGCCATGTCAATGGGGGCTTCCAGATTACATCAGTCTCAGATGGGGTGCACAGTGAGAAATGACCTCTGGTCTGGGCTTCGCATGCGGATTTCTGGGAAGTTGATTTTTGTTTTTCCCATGCTCCAACATGGAGCCAAATTTTCAACTTAAAGTTGCCACTATATAATAGGATATTGCTGTCTTTTATAGAGCATAATATTCCTTCAAACAGTAGGGTAATTTGATGCATACATACCAAATGTTTACCAGTTATCACCCGTAAAAACCTGTATCACAGGAAAAAATGAAGATCTACTACCCAGATATTTGCAGATGAGGCTCAAAGCGGGTATTGCCTCACTGAGACAATTTACTGAAGACAAAGCTGGATAACTTTACTGGAGACAAAGCTGGGTAACTTTACTGAAGACAAAGCTAGGTACATGTAACTTTACTGGAGACAAAGCTGGGCAACTTCACTGGAGATGGTTAACTTTATTGGTAACAAAATTGGGTAGCTGTGGAGACAAAGCTGGGTAACTTTACATGAGACTAACTGGGTAACTGTACTGGAGACAAAGTTTTGAAACTTCACAGGAGAAAAAACATGGGTAACTTTACTGGAGACAAAGCTTGGTAACTATACTGGAGAAATCAGTAACTTACTGGAGAGACAGACAGAACAGACATAGCCAACATCTATGAGATTACGATGACAGAAGCAGGCCGCTCTGTAATCCACCTGAGCCTTTGGGGGTAACGTTAGTTTGTCTCTCACACACTGGTCTGGCAGAAACACCCACTGTTCATTGAAAGTAAAATCTAGGAATTCAGATGCCTCGATATTCACAGGATTATCTTTCATGATTTTTTCTTCAAAGCATGAAAAGCAAGAATGTGTAACATGAGTACAGGTTGGAAGTTACATGTACATGCATTATTATCTTGTGCAGATTACCAGGACTCTAGCGAAAGTTAGTTATGCATGAATGAAGACATTTACAGTATGTACACATGTAGAAGTTTATGGGTTTGTTTTAATTATGACATGTTAACTTACTTTCTATACAAGAATTCTTTAGTTTACCTTTGCAGTGGCAAACATGTAGGTAAACTATTATACCCAATTATTTTTAGGATGACACTTCTCAGTAAAGCACAAATGCTAGTGCTGGATGGTTCAGGCCCGTGCGAGACTCGAACCCGCATCCTCAGAGTTTGGAACCAAATCGCCAGCAGTAAATGCAAGCGGCCTAGACCACTCGGCCACCTCAGCTTCCAAAGGAAGTTCGGAGATCGGAGTCTAGATTACGTACATTTACTACCCCTCTGATAGACAGATAATGGCACAACTCCTAAAGTCGATATTATATATATATAATAATGCCATTTAGAAAGTAGATAACATTTATATCCAATTATTTTTAGGATGACACTTCTCAGTAAAGCACAAATGCTAGTGCTGGATGGTTCAGGCCCGTGCGAGACTAAACCCGCGTCCTCAGAGTTTGGAACCAAATCGCCAGCAGTAAGGAAGCTGAGGTGGCCGAGTGGTCTAGGCCGCTTGCATTTACTGCTGGCGATTTGGTTCCAAACTCTGAGGACGCGGGTTCGAGTCTCGCACGGGCCTGAACCATCCAGCACTAGCATTTGTGCTTTACTGAGAAAGTGTCATCCTAAAAATAATTGGATATAAATGTTATCTACTTTCTAAATGGCATTATTATATATATAAACTATTATACCTTCGATACAATTAAAAATCAATTTCATATAATATAAGGACATAATGAAGAATTTTGTAAGCAATCTCACCAACAAATACTGTAACAGACCGGTTATTTGTGGAATTTTCAGGTAAATCCCTCCACTGATATCACAGGCCTGGAACAAAGAAAAGGAAATATTCTTCTTGATACAACCATGCTTTGACAAACTACTGCAATTTTATCCTTAGGTTATCTCAGATATATTTACATTAAGGACCATAAACATATCACAGAGCAATATTTGAGTTTGCATAAAACATCAAAATCCTCTCCCACACACTCACCAAGCTTGTCAATATCTGAATACCAAAGTATTATTGACCACACAGGTGCTTAGTAGTCCGATGACTTAGTTTCGCTTTATATGAATAAAAAAACTTGAAACCCCCCAAAAAACCCACAAGTTGATCAATTTAAATGACACTTGAGAGAGCCGATATACCATACTTATTCAGAGCAATTAAATTATTATATTATCATAGTCAACTACACAGACAGACATCCCCACATAGATCACCATAAAAATATATCCCGTCATGAAATGCCCAGGGCATGAAGAATATTAGAGTTAATAGTATGAAGATCAAAACCTGTTGTAATAATCCAGATTCGTTGTCCAAGATACAAGCATCGATGGTCACATTCTGAAATACAAAACATGCTATCATATATTACAGAGAAAGCAATGCACATCAGAATGAAGTTGAAAAGCTGGATGCTATAATTTTCACATATGATAAATTTTGTATTGGCAATGGGTTACCACATCAGTATTTCTCCTGAATCTGTAACTGACACATCTGCTTCATAAGCACAGTATTTCACACTTTCAATCCTGTCAGTGAGTTTTCAGTCAGTGAAAAGCCTATCAGCTATGTAAAAACTTCACCCACACAACCAGCTGAACACACGGATGTATATAGTGATGAACAGGACCTTTATGACAAGTTAGAGGACTTTTTATAAAACTCAACTCAATCACTATTCATATGATCTTTGCCAATTATTTGATATTATGAATTTTGCAATTTGGTATCCATTATCGACAACAATTCCACAACATTATAAGAATGACTATTCTCTCACCTAACATAAAGCAGAGATTTTGTAAAATAAGATAGATAAATGACCTGTTTCTGGGCAGTGAAGACCACATTCATGAAGTTCATGTACTGGGCAGGGTTATCTTCTGAACCTTTGATTACCTGGAAAAAAACCCACACTCAACTTATATATTAAATGGTCATGGGTTAATAATTTACCCATGATCCTATGCTCGGGGGGTGTGAAAATTTAGGCTCAAAATGACCTCAATATGACAAGCTAAAATATCACAAAATTTCAGCTTTCTAATTTTGTCTATTTCAGAGTAGGGAAAAAGTAGGGCAAACAGAATAACCGCTTTGAAAATAACCGCTTTGAAACAGCAGTAGATTCCGACATCACTAAAATACACATCATACCAGTTCACAAATACATATTATTATACAGTTGACCAGTTTTAGTCTGTTTTTCATTGATATTATCACCTGGATGACAGAGTATTCATCATACCATTTTACCAGTTCTACTCTATAGCATTGTACATAGTTTAGTCTTCAACTAAATTCTGCATACCAGCATTATTTGAGGAAATAACAAGCAGAGACTCACCAATATCCTGGAAGAAAGCTGATCACCAACAGTACATTCTTTCTCCATTCTGTGGATATCTCAAGATATTGTCAAGGATGAAATACAATAATTAAAAATTGTGAAGAGATGTTTTTTACCTGTCCACCATCAGGGAATGACTTTGAAACAGCAAGTACAGCTTTAATGGAATATGTGTGCAAGTAAGGCACTTTCCCATTGATATTACATACATATAATATGGATATTGCACAGGTTAGGGTGATCCCGCTCTCTAAAATAGAGGTAAAGAAGGTCATTTTTGCTCAGTAACTTTTGACTCCTTCTTAACCAATGCATCAAAATTTCAGGCGCATTGCTTTATCTATTGTTCCATGTCATAAAATTAATTTGCCATGTGTAGAACCACCCAATGTTGTTTAAACAGCATGACGGGTGTTTGGCCTATTATTATGCAAACTAGATAGATGACAATTTACTTTTTCACTACCACTTAATTCGGATAGATAAGTCTGTTTGCGCCTCAAGAGGATTTTGCTGCAGAATTCATTATGTGAACAGATTTATTGAGCGAAAACGACCCTTTTTACCTCCATTTTAGAGAGCTGGATTCCCCTAACCTGTTGTAAGGCTATCTACTTCAGGTATAGTGCTACCAATTTCTTGCTTTCCATAAAAATATGTTCAATCTTTGTCACAGAAACACTGACAGCAATGTTAGACCATTTCATATATCCACTCAGAAAGTTAGAATAATATTGTGGAAGATTATTCGGTTGTAGATATGATGGACAAATGAGTGCTGGGCAGAAATCTCAACTATATGATACAAAAGTTAATTCATTGCAATTTATATCATCAAAGGGTGACATGTATGCTGAAAGAAGTCTTTCTGTCTACAGATGCCCTGCACCCTCAACTGCTTCTTATATCCACCCATTAGTTTAATATATGTGAAGGAATGTAGACTATTAAAGGTCTATAGAAGGATACAACAGAGAGCCATGGCCATAGATCCAGCTAATACGGAGTCCGAGTACAGCTCTCCTGACATACCTATTCAAATAGGATTGTGAATATAATCAAGTAACAATAAACATATACCTGTTAACCATTGGCATTAACAGTTATGATATTGAGATCAACCTGTATCCCAATATAACATGTGGCAAAGCATAGAACAAAACAGTAGCAATGTGCTACCAGTATTAGCTACCAAAAACTGCAAACGTTTTTTGATTTGCTATCCATTTTTTTCACGCAAGAGAAACTAACACAGAGAGATCGTTAAAAAACAAACATGGACAGTTCAGTTTCAACATTGTGGGAGTGTTTTCCATGTGTGAGCTTTGTGAACTGATAATGCTGTCAGAATCTGCAATCGCGTCAATATGGAAACCTGCCTCACTTGTCTCCCCTTGCTGTGGCACTGTGCTAACTTCTTGACATCATTGTGCTTTATTGACAGTAATAATAATAATAAAACTTTATTTCAAGAGGGTAAAGTACAAATGTACGCTCAGTCAACAAACAATGCTGATCTTCCCGGAGGCCCTCACACACAAAACATCCACACGTCATTCATATCACACTCAAATGGAAGCAAAAAGGATTACAGTCATATGAACAATAGAAAACTATATACTTATACAATTTGGTATGCATCACTGTGAACGCAATACAGGCAAAGGAGCATAATTATGCAATCTAGGGATTAAGAAGATAATTGTTGCACAAACAAGGTTTTAAAGCTCTGAACAGAGGAAGAATTTTGTGTATTGGCTGGCAGGGAATTCCACAGGACCGGTCCTGAATATAATAGGCTTTTCTTAAACAGCTCAGTATGGGGGAAGGGAACTTTGAGAACGTTTGTAGCAGAAGATCTCAGAGTTCTTTGACCAATGTTATCAGTGAATAGATCTTTCATGTAATCTGGGTAATACCCATTGAGTGATTTGTATACAGTTACACCTTTATTGAGTTTAACCAAATTAAATACTGTTTGCCACTGTAGCATGTTAAAAAGTTGAGCAGAAGGAGTATGTTTTGTTTTGTCTAAGATCAAACGTGCTGCAGTCTTTTGCAGTTTATGTATCCTGTTCAGTAGTTGATTTGAACAATTACCCCAGATACTGATACAGTTATTAATATGGGGGGATATGTATCCATTGTAGAATAAAAGTCGCATATTCTGTGGGATTAGACTCTTATGCTTCCTCAGAACAGATAGTAATCTAGAAACAGTAGTACAAATATGATCTACATGAGATTGCCAAGACAGAGTTTTATCTAAATGTAGACCAAGCAATTTTTGATGGTCAACTCTTTCAATACGGGTGCCATTGATTGTGACATTGAAAGATTCCTTACCACATTGCTTTAACTTTTGGGATGACCCTATTAACATCGATTTAGTTTTACTTGGATTAATAATCATTTTGTTTTCAGAGCACCATGTTTTGGCCTTAATCATATTTTTGTTAACTTTTGCTTCAAGTACTTTTAATGATTTTGAAGATGTGTGAATAGTGGTGTCATCAGCATATGTCTCAACGTCACAATCACTAATGTGCAAAACAAAATCATTGAGAAACAAAATAAACAGTAGCGGACCAAGTATGGACCCTTGGGGTACACCAGTTTTAACAGTCAATGGCTCAGATAAAGTTTTACCAAGTGATACACATTGAAATCGAGAATTCAAGTAAGACGACATCCATTTTAGTGCTTTTTGATCAAAACCATAAATCTTAAGCTTTTTTAACAGGAGGTTGTGATCTATCAGATCGAATGCTTTTCGGAAGTCAATCATGACTGAACCAACAATTTCTTCATTGTCAAGTGCATGTAGCCATTTTTCAGTGAGTCTTGTTAAAGCAGTGAAACAGGAGTGTTGAGGCCTGAAACCTGATTGGGAGTCACTGAGCAAATCATGGGATGTTATATACGTATATAACCAGTCATGCACATGTCTTTCTAGAATTTTAGAGAGTATTGGTAAAATAGATATTGGTCGGTAATTCTCAGCTTTGTTTACAGACCCATTTTTGTGAAGCGGATATACTTTAGATTTTTTCCAGTTGTTTGGGAATATGCCAGTAGAAATACTTAAGTTTAGTATTTTTGTCACATGTGGGGTGATTACATCTGCACACATTTTGAGAAATTTTGGACTCAAGGTATCAAGACCTGTACTTTTAGTGATATCAAGTGTAGATAAGTAGCTGAAAACATAGTTTTCTGATACTGGTGGGATGGAAAATGTATTTCCTGGGGGTAGTTTTTCAGAAACAAAGTCTTGCAGTTTTTTCAAAGAAGGTGATGGATCTAAGTTGTCATTTGGTAATAGCCTTTCAGCAGAATCTATGAAAAATCTGTTGAGTTCATTAGCAATATCATAGGGATCTGTGTACAGTTTCTTGTCATCTATTATTGAAGTGGGTGAGGATTGTGTCGGTTTGGGATTAAATTTGTTAATGATTTTCCAGGGGTTATTGTTTTTGCTGTCCTGAATTAGAGTTTTGAAGTAGTCTTTTTTTGCTTTGTGTATAAGGCTATTCACTGAGTTTTTTGACCGTTTGTTTAAGCTGTCATTGCTATGTTTGGATGACTTATCTCTTTCTTTCATTGCGTGAAGAATTTCCTCATTCAACCATTCAGGTTGTTTCACACGTTTCACTCGTTTTTGCTTAATAGGAGCATGTTGTTCAAGGATTTTGAGAAAAGATGTGGACCAGGTGTCAAGCGCCTCATCTGGAGTAGTACACTCATACAAAGATGTCCAGTTCTCAGCTAAAAGATCATTGCGGAAACAATTTGGATCAAAATTATTCATTGCCCTGTATGTCATCATTTTATGAGAGTGTGTTTTAGACTTGTGGTTGCATTTTCGGGAGATGAAAATGGCTTTATGATCACTAAGAGAAAGGTCTAGCACATCGTTGTAAAAAATATGTTCAGGGTTAGTAGTGTATACATGATCGATTAGTGTAGAGGTATTGTTGGTTATTCTTGTGGGCTTGTCAATCAGCTGAGTTAATGTAAAAGTATCACAACATTCTGACCATTTGGTTGGAATATTTGCTGTTAGGTTGATGTTAAAGTCACCTAGTATCATAATTTCCTTGTCTTCTGAGTAAATTTTTTCTAAAATTTCTTCATAGTCACTTATCCATTTGGCTGGGGCATTTGGGGGTCTATAAACAAAGCCGAGAATAAATGGTTTTGATTTAGTTAGCTGAATTTCCAGCCATATTATTTCAAGTGCAGTTTCAAGGTCCTCTCTTCTAACATAAGGTACACTTTCTGAAACATAAGCTACCACTCCACCACCCCATCTTTTCTTTCGGTCCTTCCTTTCAGACGCATAACCAGGAATGTGGATTAGCTTCTTGCTGTGTCGCTTTTTCAGAAAGGTTTCAGTAAGGCCCAAAATGTCAATCTCCTGTTTACGTTTTGTCATTAAGATTTCTAATTGGTCAACCTTTGGAATGAGATGCCGAATATTGAGGTGTCCAATTTTTAGGCCCCTGTTGGGCAGGCCAAGTTCAATGTCACAAGTTAAAAAGTTGTGCTTCACATTCCAAAGTTTTTGTGTGCATTCAAAATTAAAATATTTAGAATGTTCACTCTTAGAAGAGTTTACATAGCCATAACAGAATACACTCAAATATGATAAGTAGTCAAAATACTTAGAGTATGTAAGAATATTGATCATATCTAGAAATACATGTACAGATCCTGAATGGTGGGTATGTGGAGAGCCACTATCAATCAGCTTATCATTTTGTACAACAACATTTCTCACAGGGCACTCAGGGATAGCTTCACGTACAGGTACATGTACACTTGCATCACTGACATTACTATCAACATTTCTTGTCTCCGAGTTTGTGTCACTTACAACAAGATGACAAGTAGCCATTTTTGATTGTTCAGCACTACATGTCGAAGAAGGCACAGTATTAGTGTCTACATATGGCATAAGGCAGCACTGAGAGGAGCACTGGCATTCACAGAATAGACAGTTACAATTGGCACAAATATTATCCAGTATCGCAAAACGATTCATGTCAGTAAAACTATTGTGTTTCATATCAATGTTACATGTAGCACTAAAAAGAGACTTTGAAACAGACAAACCTGTAGCCTTGTAAGGATAAGAACAGATATTTATGCTTGTGTCTTCATTGCTAGAGTTTATCACGGCATCCATATGTATCACTTTGCCAAGTCCTCATGCAATGAAACACACTTTCTGTTTATGGCCTGTCTGGTGACACAAGTTACATGTTATTGGTTGTTTGTGCCAACAAGTGGATTCGAAATGTCCGAATTCTCCACATTTGTAACAACTCGGCTTATCGTTGATGTCCGATGAAATACAGTGGTCTTTCTGTTTGATGATCCTGACAGCACTGTCAATGTTTCTGATAAGCTGAGATGAACCTTTTGAGCTAAGATGTAGGCCATCTCCCACAAGCAGTTCTCGGTTAATCCTCCCATTGCGCAATACAAAAGAGGATGCATTGTCCACAAACCTGAGATCATAATATTCTGCCAAACCTTGAAGTCGTTGATTGGCCTGTGATACACGACCAAGTGCTGTGCTGGAATCCATCCTGGGGCAAAGACCACAGATGATGGTTTCTGTAGATGGAGCAGCATAATAAATTTCATTGAGAAGGTCGTCGTAATCATGTTCAAATTTGTCCACACCACCAGTGTGTAAGTCGTTAGTCCCCACCTGTAACACGATGCTTTTATACATGGTCAGATCCATGTTGGACAACTTGTTTTGAACATCATTGATAGTTGCCCCTCTCAGAGTCTTAACCTCTGTGTAATCTCTGAGCCCCTTTGTTTTGATACCTTGTAAAATAGAACTCCCAATGATCAGTGTCCTACTGACAGGGTTAATTGCCTTGATTGGTTTGTCCTTAAATTTGTCTTTGCCTCTGAGTTGCTTTGAGGTGATAACTTCTATATGCTGTACATCACTTTGGGAGTTATCATTTAGGGCAGGTTGTTCACTCTCCATAGGAGGCTGGATGACTCTTTGGCTAGTGTTTTGGAGTGACACATCTGTTTTAAGTGGTGGTAAAGCATGGTCATGTGTGGGTTCATGGACTCCTGTTTTGACAGTACTTATATTTAACTCCTGTAAATCCGGCTGTGTTTCGGTCTGTGTCAAAACATCAGCATGCAGTCTGGTCCTTGAATCAGGTGTTTCTGTATGGGTCTGCATTGAAACATCAGCATGCAGTTTAGTCTGTAAATCTGACTGTGTTTCTGCTTGAGTCTGTGTAGATATATCAGCATGCACTCTGGTCTGTGATCTATTCTGCTGCTCTACCATTTCAGCCTGTAATTGTTGGTACTGTTCTCTTAATGTGAACACTTGTAACAGCAGGTCGTCTTTCTCTATCAGTAGCTTCAGATAGCAATTATCACACCTGCATGTAGAGACCCCTGGAAGGTGAGACATAGAGTTCAGTGTGTCACTGCTGATTAATCCCCTGTAGGGGATATGGCCCTCCATGGAGTGTCCTTTGTCTGAATCTATTCTGTATGGTGTAGATGTTTTACCTGGACATAATTTAGCACAGTTAATTTTCACTTCCTCTGATGACTGAACCTCTGATTTGTACTGTCTTGGTTTAGTTTCCCTCCATTGAAAGCTGGTATCACTTAGATTCACAGAGGTGAACCCATAGAAGTCTGATGAAGTAGAGTCCAGTAGGTCTATCTCTGTCCAGTTGTCCTTCATTTTTTTTTTGTTTTTTTTGTTGACTCAGTGCTGATGGAAGGATGACATAGCCTTTGCATTGGCCTTGCCAGTCACTGAACAGCATACACATTTCATGGTAACACTAAAGTACAACTGGCATCATAATCCAGGGGAGATAATCAAGGTCGTGTTTTGCTTTTGGATTTTCAGCCAGAGCACAAGAGGTTTTGTGTGTATTCTGAAACATGTTTTTGTTCACTGCATCTTTCTCAAACAAAGTTTTGTTTTGTTATATCTTAAAATACACCTGAATAACCACAACTTACACTTTTGGGGTGAATCTCAGAGGTATCCGGTCAATTCACCCACAAACCGATTCACCCACAACCAATTCACCCACAACTTCAGGTCGATTCACCCACAAAAAAAAGTCAACTCACCCACAACCAGGTCAATTCACCCACAGTCTCAATGTTGGTTTATTCAACATATTTAATGGATACATGGATATATTACCTGTATAATTAATTAATATATTATATATTTCTGTACCACCAAAATAGCGATACTAAGTTCTCACTAAGTTGGATTGAGCTTATCAACAATTGTATTAGTAACACTGATTGGCGCATGCCGTCAAAGTAATTGATTGATTGAAATTGAAGATAAAACAATCTTCCCTTACAGATTTCGCAGTAAAACAAATAATTAAATAATAAATAACAGTGAGAGAGCAGCAACAATCCAAATAACAGTTATATCAAGATCAAAGCATTATTACAATGCTAATTCATGTTAATTTCAAAAATTGGACTTCAAAGAACGTTTATATACAATGGTCATTAAGAATGTGTCAAGATTTACTCTCATTGTCTTCGAGTCAATCATGTGATATTTGAGCACCTCTCTATTGGGGGTTGTAGAGGGCTAAGCTGTTTGATGACTTACATGCCTTGCAATTAATATTTCCTATATAAATCTTCAAATTTTAATGAATGTCATTATTTACACGGATGACGAGAACAATTATTAAACAGCGCCATGAGTGACAACTCCACACAAAGACGTCCTGAACTGACAAAATCGTCGGTTGCAAAAGATTGCACATGACTTCATTCCTGAAGAATTCTGAAGGAAAGACATCCGTGTAGGCAGCTATCGAAACATCCTCTTTGCTACATCAAACCAGCTCAATCTACTGGGCAGTGCTAAGACTTGGTACCTTGATGGTACATTCAAGGTTGTGCGAGAACCATTCAAGCAACTCTTTTCCATCCATGCTTTTGTTAGGAATGGAAATGACATGAAGCAGGTGCCATTGGCATTTCTTTTCATGTCCAAGAAAAGGCGCAAAGACTACAAAAATGTTAGTTATTGGCTTTAATAAAAATATTCAATGCCAAACGCCTAATATTTTAAGGCTCTACGATGTACAGTCATAAAAAAAAATATTCTGTCTGTAATGAAAAAATGCCATGGACCAACAGCATAAACTGCTCTTCCTTAAAAAAAATTTTCTAATTTTTTTCTTGCTGGAATTACCATGTAAACAATGTTATGGTGCTAATTCATTCATATGTATGAAACAGTATTATTTTAAGAAACATACAATATGCAATTTAGGTATTATAATTTATATTTTATGGTCTGTGCTAAATTATATATTGTGCTATTTTATTTCAAGAACATGTAATATTGTTTTGCCTCTAATTTGTAATCACCGATAGCTTATGAGTCATTGTTTGCTACACTGTGACACATGTGGATTACTTCTCGGTTACTTCACATGTTTCTTTGAAATCAACCTTGGTTAAAATTTATTAATTTTCCATAAAACTTTTCCAGACTTTGCCCAAAATATGCAATATACCCATGTCCTCTGAAATTTAGTCATTATATATGTTGACTATAGCCCCACTGAGACTGTGGGTGAATTGACCTGGTTGTGGGTGAGTTGACTTTTTTTTGTGGGTGAATTGACCTGAAGTTGTGGGTGAATTGGTTGTGGGTGAATCGGTTTGTGGGCGAATTGACTGTGAATCCTTTCAGAAACCTAAGCCTTCGTGGTTCAACTTAAATGTCAAATACATTAAACCAGATTCAAGATGGCTGAGCAAATAAACAAATCCAAATAAAAAAAATTGCTGTGTATACATGTATCTTACAATCTTGTTACAAACCACCAGTTCTGAGAGGAATATCTCACCTGAGAGAACGAGTTCTTTCACCTGATCTTTGATACTATCATTGACCATGGAGAAGAGCTCATACTTGCCATCGCCAGGTCTGACCTGCCCATTCTCTATACCACTCTCTTCTCCTGATGCTGTAGATCTATGAGTATGCTCAGCTTTGGGATAGAGG
>JAVTVY010039974.1:0-19459 GCA_036873755.1 Hanleya hanleyi | reverse complement strand
CCCCGAATAATGATAATGGTGGGCCTGTGTCAATCACTGTGTTTCTATGCCATCAACTTATCACACTTGTACAATGCATAAATTGCCACTGATAAACCTACACTTTCTTGCATGCTGTAATCCCAGCACACCACTCCTGTGAAAACGAAGTCTATTATATACGGTACAGAAATCACACAAACTGTATCCGCAGGGCTGTATTCAGCGATTTTTTTATGCAGGTTCCGATCCCAAACTCCCAGTTCCTTTTCGTAATTCATTATTGAGGGTCCAATTTTTTTAGTGAATTTTGGTGCAAAGAGCCTGTGATCAATCACAAAACAGAGGTTTATTAACATGAAATTCAATACCCTCTATGCAATGGGATCGATATTGAGGCTCCCAGAAGCTTTATCTTGGAGTATTTCCTTTCAAATTGAACAACAACAACAACACTTTCATTTTTTGTTTCTTTTGAGTTTTGGGAACCCATACGTTTTCCGGAACTAAATTGGCTCTAGATGCAGCACTGATCCTACTTGACTAAAAAAACAGGCTGAGGGGTCCACGCACCTTTTAGGTGCTTGCTTGCAATTCATGTTAACCATACAGTTGCCAATACAATATAATATAATTTTTCTCAAATTTATCTTTGTTAATTAGTACATAAAGATAAATTTGGTAAATTGTTTAAAATTCATTGCCAAGTATATGGTTAGAAATTAATCATCGTAACAATATTTGTATGGTAACCTTTCTATTACTGTATTTTGCAGTCCTGAGCTCATTCCCTATTGTGTATAATTTACGCTGACCAAAAGTGACATAACCTATGGTACATATGTTTTTCACTTCATTGTTGTGTGTCATGCTTGTACACCCAGTATTTAACATTTGCTCAATTCCAGGAGCTAACTGCACCGCACCTGAAACGTCATTATGAAGGCATACGCTTTGTTGTACACAGACAGACTATTGCTCTCCGGTCTCGTGACCATCATGACATTACATGTATATTGTCAATCATCTAGACTCATTGTTGTACACAGACAGACTATTGCTCTCCTGGTCTCGTGACCATCATGACATTACATGTATATTGTCAATCGTCTAGACTCATTGTTGTACACAGACAGACTATTGCTCTCCTGGTCTCGTGACCATCATGACCATTACATGTATATTGTCAATCGTCTAGACTCATTGTTGTACACAGACAGACTATTGCTCTCCTGGTCTCGTGACCATCATGACATTACATGTATATTGTCAATCGTCTAGACTCATTGTTGTACACAGACAGACTATTGCTCTCCTGGTCTCGTGACCATCATGACCATTACATGTATATTGTCAATCGTCTAGACTCATTGTTGTACACAGACAGACTATTGCTCTCCTGGTCTCGTGACCATCATGACATTACATGTATATTGTCAATCGTCTACTCGTTGTTGTACACAGACAGACTATTGCTCTCCTGGTCTCGTGACCATCATGACCATTACATGAAAAATATATCTTTTATTTGAACGTAGTATATATGACTATGGTATCAAAATAGCTCTGGTTGTGATATCCCACATAACCACTGAAAACACCTTCAGGTCAGATCATCCATATATACAAGTACAGTATTGAACAGGTACCTTTGCAAAGCCATAAACACATACGAAGCTATTGACAACCTCCATGTTGTCAACAAAACTATAAACCCCTGACCCCAAGTCTGCAGAGTTGAGAGTACAGTACTTCACACACACCTGTGGCATGTACACTATATGTTAGCTAGATGTAATTTTCAAGGTACATGTAGGTAGTTCATATATCCCATATGTAGTTTATAGTGACATGATCAAAGTGTGCAGGCCAATTGCAGTTACAGGGAGCAGAGAGATTGGAAGACATTAGAACTTCTTGTTTACCTGGATTTACTTGTTGCTATGGCGACTAACTGCCAAAAGAGGAAATATATTGAAATTAGTCCTGCTCAGCTAGTCATTCTGAGAGCCATAGGAAAATAACATCCATTATTGATCTTGGTAATTAGGCTGATTTTTGCATTGGATTGGCTTAATTAGAAAATTCAAACAAGATTTATGGGTGAATAATGATCAGTACAGGATGTACATTTATACAATCACAGTAGAAATGAACACATGTAATTCCAATAAGGGGAATATAGATTATCACTATGAGTGGTCATTTATCAGATTTTTATCACACGAGTTTGACAAAACGCATATGAAATGAGTTCTAGCGAGTTTCATATGGGTTTTGTCAAACAAGTGTGATAAAAATTAGACAAATGACCACGAGTATGATGATTTATTACCCCTCAGCCCATAGGGCTGTGGGGTCTTGTCGTTGCCATGTACGTACGTCCGTCCGTCCTAGCGTCCATCCGTCCGTCAACATGTTCTTGTCCGCTGAATATCTGCAGATCTATGAAGTCGGGCCTGACCAAACTTTGGTGAGAGCTTCCTGAATGTTGACTGATGAAATGATCAGATTTTCAGATGGCTATGATGATTTCATGATTTTTAATTTTTTTTTTATTATTTACTGATGGCTCTCAGCTTTTGCACTGTTATCTATGCCCATCAACATCTTCTTGTCCGCTGAATATCTGCAGATCTATCTAGTCGGGCCTGACAAAACTTTGGTGAGAGCTTCCTGAATGTTGACTGATGAAATGATTGGATTTTCAGATGGATATGATGATTTCATGATTTTTAATTTTTTTTGTTTGTTATTATTTATTGATGGCTTAGCTTCTGCACTGTTATCTATGCCCATCGGGAACCCTTGGTTGCATATTTCATTGTGAATTTTGAAGGTTCCCTGATACAAGAAAGCCTGGTCCATTCAAGAGTCTCATTGAATGAAGGACAACATTTTTCTTTAATTTTGCTATTAAATCATCATATGATTTATCCTAAAACTTTTGCATGAACCATACTTGTGTCCACACATTTAACTGGTACAACATAATGCTTCAATTTTTGTCACCAAACATGTTACTGTACCTTGGAAATTATTTAAAATGAATGATTAGGATAGCCCATTTTTAGCCTGACTCTGGGCAATTTTGAACCAGTTTGCATACCTGGAGCTAAGCCCCCCCTAAATAATGATAAGGGTGGACCTGTGTCATTCAGTGTGTTTACTTGTTATCACACTTGTGCAATGCATAAATTGCCACTGATAAAGCTATACTTTCTTGCATGCTGTAATCCCAGCACACCACTCCGAAGTCTGTTATAGACAGTATCCAGGGATTTTTTGCAGGTTCCGATCCCAAACTCCCAGTTCCTTTTCGTAATTCATTATTGAGGGTCCAATATTTTTAAGTGAATTTCGGCGCAAAAAGCCTGTTATCAATCACGAAACAGAGGTTTATTAACATGAAATTCAATACGCAGGTATGTAATCGGATAAATATTGAGGCTCCCAGAAGCTTTTTCTAGCAGTATTTCCTTCAGAATCCTTTCAAATTGAACAACAACACTTTCGTTTTTTGTTGCATTTGAGTTTTGGGCGCCCATATGTTTTCCGAAACTAAATTGGCTCTAGATGCAGCCCTGATCCTACTTGACTAAAAAAAAACAGGCTGAGGGGTCCACGCACCTTTTAGGTGCTTGCCTGCAATTCATGTTTCTTATATCACAATATTTTGGCATGTTAATGTTGAAAAAGTGTGAAATAGGTGTATTACATTGCTATTGACCACTGGGATGTGAGAAGAATGGTTCTCGGTTGCCAATATTTCACTAATGACACCACTGTCGTATAACAATCTGGCATTTGAATTTGAGATTCCAATATAACTAACATGTCATGAGTGGTGTGAACGTCACAGGACCTACGAAGTAGGATGAGGAAGATGACTCGGGTCCAAGCATAATGTTATAGGTCACCTAAGTAGATCAGCTTTTCATCAAAAGTAGGTCAGCTCAGAACTTGCTGGTAACAGTCCCCTTATGCACGTTCATGCCAAAAATCAAGGTGATGGTTCTCCTTATTTTGCCAATGAAATGATTCGGATAGGCTGACTGACTCACTCACTCGTTACCGAACAATTTGCAAATGAGAGCCTACTTCATTGGAAAATAAGATTATGGGTACTTGGTCAGTGTTTGCACTATGGAAATGGAATAAATAAACTCATATTCTATCTATACCATTAAATATGTGTTGAGCTCAGTCAATACTTGGATGGGTGACCGGGTGCTGTACTGGCTGGGCTGATCAGTGTCCAGGATAATAGGAACTGTGGACACTCTCATGTTCTGGCGCATGTAGGCACCGTCGTGATATAACTGTTGAAAACGACGTTAAATCCTTTAAAAAAATACACATGAAGCCTATAATTTTAGAAGGGAGCTTTTTGAAATTGTTCCTGGCATAAGGCATTCTCAACAGAATGGCATATATGTGCGCCCAGTTGAAACTCCTAGAAACTCCCTGGCATACTTTTTGGAACTCGGCAGAGAAAAGATGTCATATGGCGTGCCATACAATGGCACAGAGAGAATGGCATATATGCCATTACAGTAAGAAATATATGCTGATCAGAACACCAAACTGAGAAACCGGCATATCCCATTTGAAAAACTGGCACATACCATTCATATCAATGAATTCATGCCCCAATTATTCTCTTCACAAAAAAAATTATCCTTTAATCTGTTTCCTATTGTATCATGTTAAATACAGAATCTGTAGATATGTGAATTACATTGTGACCTATATGCCTGCGTAGTGGGTCATTTCATCGCTGGTATATCTGAAAGCTGTTCATTCAAAGAATCCGCATTATGTTATAAATTTGTTCATCTCACTTCTGAATTATTCAAATTTAAATCTAGGGGTTAAATAACAGGCCATCAAATTTCCTCTCTACTATCTCAGTTCTCATTAATATATTTGAACTTTCAGAAGATTCTTACAATATGTTCAAATTTCATGACATTATGCTAAATAACAAGGAATTTAATAAAATATAGTTAATCTATAAAATGTGCTAAACTATTTATTCCATAGCACTTGTGCCAATAACATTGAGCTAACCATCATGACCATGCGTATATCTGAAATGTTTTAGCACGGTTATGCGAAATCAACGCGTGCCAAGTGCAAGTGTTCATTTGGGAGATTCTATTTCACAAGTCTGGTGAGGAAAAGAACTTCTGTTTTCATACAAGTAACAATCGAATAAAACAAACGAATAAATTTACAAGATGGAATTTCTTTCTCAAGTTTAACTGTTGTTTCCATTGTGAAATTGATCAACAGACAGACACAAATACACATATATCCACGTATGTTCCATACAGCCTCTGTCTCAGTTAACAGAATCACTTCCCATTTGAGAGACCACATAAACTTGTCCACTGATATTGGCACGATGCAAAGTTAGTGAACAAGTTTTTTATCCCTCGACCATTTTGGCCTTGGGGTATTGTCATTGCCATGTACGTCCGTCCGTTACCGCATTTTACATGTAAAAAAAAACACTCGAGATACAGTGACCAAATTTTGGGAACTTATTGATCTATTTATAAATCAGACGCCTATCGAAAATGGCTCCTCTCGGCCTATATTTTACAGAGTTATGCCCCTTTACAGATGTATTGATTTCATATTTTGTGATATATGCTTGAATGTAATCAACTATATCTGCAGAGCTGTGTTTGATACAGCTACTACATTTTGGAAACTTATTTATATAGCTGTATTCTAGAAGCCAACATAAAATTGGTCGCTCCACCCCTTATTTTACGGAGTTAAGCCCCTTTCAGGTGCAATAATTTTCAATTTTGTGATACATGCTTGACTGTAACCAGTTATATCTAATTAACTGTGTTTGGTACAGCTTGCAAATTATGATGGAACTTTTTTGTCTAGTTGTATTCTAAATGCCTACTATAAAATTAGTCCTTTCGGCCCATATTTTATGGAGTTCTGCTCATTTCCGTATCTAATGATCTCTGATTATTTTGTGATACATAGTTGAGTGTACAAGTTATATCTGCAGATCCGTGTTCGGTACATCTACTAAATTTTGGAAACTTATTTATCTACTTGTATTCTAGATGTGTACAAAAGATTCATCGTCTCGGCCCTTATTTTATGGCGTTATGCCCCTTTCTGGGTGTAATAATCTTGGATATGCTTGAATGGATGCTTGAATGTAGCTGTTGATTCTTTAGAATTAATGATCTGCTCTAAAAAGGACAATTCTGAATGATTAGTAAATATAACAATAATATGTTGCACATTCTCAGCATATTTCTCAATTGCTTGGCGGAAGCCGAGGGGTTTTGTGAGACTCACCCTCGTGTTTTAACAACGGGAGAAAGGTTGTCAAAGTTTACTATATTTTTCCAACCTTTTATTGTAATTGTTGTTGATAATCAATTTGAGTAGCACAAATGAATAGAAATAATGTTTTTAGAGGCGTGCTCAATTGTTATTGTACATACAGTTAGTGTGGGAAGAGTTAAAAATTTTAGGGCACGGGCCGCACCCATGCCCTAAAATATTTTTCAGTGAAAAATCTGTCACGTCATTTGACCCAGAACCAGCTGTCAACCTTTGGTGGTCAGATTCCAAAAAGAAATGACGACTCGTTGACAAATATGGTCCTAGACAATCAAATGCTGACAGTACAGTTTCAGAAACAAAAATGTCACTGGGTGAATCAGATGTAGAAAGTGATTCAGACTCGTAGTAACTTGGCTACAATGTGATACGTGACTGTTAAACTGTATTGCACCAATGCACTTGCATGAATCTGAACAATTCTCAATATTATTGAAATGTATTGTATTGATGTACATCATTTTTCTTCATTATGTCATAACGTAATGTAGCTGTATGCTGGAACCTGAAGTATAACATAGTCAATAAGTGAAAACTATAACACAAGATTTTTGTCAGAGTGTTTAATTTCTTAACAATACATGTATATATCATTTATCATTAAGAGACAATCTATCTGGATTTCATGTTCAGGTCAAGGCATGCATGAGACGGGTAGAAAACAAAATCACCTGTTACCCTGGACAGGTGGAAAATTTCAAACATTTCGACCCCTGGCCTGCCTACTTACCCAATTTTTCTGAAGTTGGTTACTGGAAACACAAATATTATTGTAGATGGTCAATGATCAGCATCACGTCGCATCATCTTGGTGATAAGGCTGGTTAAGATTAATTTTCTGTTAAGCATCATTTTTTGGAAGAAAAAAAAAATGGGTAGGCCGAATGTTTTTTTTGGAAATGACATTTCTCCTGATGATGACAAATATAACTTTGTCGAAATATTGAGACTGTCAATATGCGTTTGTTAACTTTATTCGGAGTGACTTTGCTTATGCATTAAACTGAACGACATGCTATACAAATACACTCCAGGTATATTCCGTTCAAACTCTTATTATTATCCCCCCCCCCTAACTAGAGGGGGGCATATACATGTAGCGATGGCTTTGTCCGTCCGTCTGTCCGTCCGAATTTCTTGTCCGCGCAATATCTCGGTTAATATTTGATGGACAGGATTGAAACTTGCATGGAATGTGGCCAGTGTCTCGTAGTTGTGCAGCGTAGAGTTTTTACTGAGTTCCGGTATAATTTTCAAGAGTTACGGCCCTTTTTCTGAAATCTCTGTGAATGGGACTTGTCCGGGCTGGATCTTGGTTAATATTGTATGGTCAAGTATGAAATTTGCATGATACATGTATGTGGTCAGTGCCCCACAGTTGTGCAGCGTGAAGTTTCTCCACATTTCGCTTATATTTTCAAGAGTTATGGCCCTTTGTTCCTGAAATCTCCGTGAATTGGGACTTGTCCGGGCTGGATCTCGGTTAATATTGTATGGACAATTATGAAATTTTCAGGATATGTGGTCAGTGCCTGGCAGTTGTGCAGCGTGAAGTTTCTCCGCGTTTCGCGTATATTTTCAAGAGTTATGGCCCTTATTTCTTTAAAGCTTTGTGAATTGGGACTTGTCCGGGCTGGATCTTGGTTAATATTGTATGGACAATTATGAAATTTGCAGGATTTGTGGTCAGTGCCTTGTAGTTGTGCAGCATGAAGTTTCTCCACATTTCGCGTATATTTTCAAGAGTTATGGCCCTTTTTTCTTCAAATCTTTGTGAATTGGGACTTGGGACTGGATCTCGGTTAATATTGTATGGACAAGTATGAAATTTGTATGATATGTGGTCAGTGACCCATAGGTGTGCAGCGTGAAGTTTCTCTGTTTCGGTTATATTTTCAAGAGTTATGGTCCTTTGTTTATCAAACCTAAGTGAATGGGGTATATTTATTTGTCCAGGTAGAATCTCCGTCCATAACCGATTTGGACCAGGAAAATGGCTATATTATATGTTATTCTACATTCCAAAGCAAACAACATAGGTCCTGAAGTATGAAATTGCCCCAAAACGAGTGAATTGGGTGTAAAATTCAAAGTTCGCTGATCGCTTCATAATTTCACCACAATATACTCCCAAGGAATGTAGGTCTCATAACCAGGTCACATTTTCGGATTTGGCGAAAGCCCTGGCGACCATCTTGCATCGAAACATTGTATTATCACTTGTTGGTTGATACTTGGAATATGTATTATGTAAGACATGGCAAAAAAAGTGACTGAAACAGAATTTTTATAATTATCCAAATTAGGCCTCCATCAACCAGTAAAGAACAGAACAACGGCGGGGCAGTGTCGGATTAAAGCGGAAGGGGGGGGGGGGGGCATACAATTGCTTCCTTCCTGTGTTACATTTGCTAATTGGGCCAAAAAAAAAAAAATTGTTTGTTTCCGGTAACGGGCTCAAATTTTCCAGGGTCGGTCGGTCGGTTTTTTTTTTTTTTTTTTTTTTTTTTTTTATTTATTTATTCTCGAACCTCTTCCAGTGAGGAAAGTACCCATAATGGTTTACAGAATCTGGACCGGTTTGTGAAGCAGAGTTTCTTTCAACAGAAAATAAAGAAACAACTACATATTTTATTAAACGAAAGAAAATCTTTAATATGAAAACAGTAAATAAAACAGTAAAATACCACACAAAGTTAAACTGATCACTACTAGTAAATATAGCTGGACAGGCAGATCCTACACCGAAGCTCTCGAGTTTTGAAAGCTCCAATCAGTGCCAATGTGTGAGATTTGTCAAAAATGTAAAAAAAAATCTGTGGTTAAAATTAACTGGTACCCAGTTTTCGCCACTTTTTGACAAAATGAATGCACGATTCTAAAATTGATAGGTCTGCATTACACGAGAAAATCAGTTATTTAAGTAGTGTTGGTCTGACAACAAGGGTATATTATTCATAGTTGAAAGTGTTTATATATTTTTTTTTTCAAGAATAAATAACTGGAGTTATGAACTAGCACTTTTGGTGCCAATTTACAGGAGTTTGTTCCACTGACAAAATAAAAAAAATACTGTAGTTCCGCTTATGTATTGAGTAGGAAAGTGAAATAAGTTGTTGACCTGTCAAAAATTATAAATCTCATGCATAATATAACTTTAATACCTGTTTTGTGTCTTTCCCACCGAAATTCATATTCTACTTATCAACACATGTTCACCCAAACAGTAGAAACCCATCTTCAATCTACACTACAGTGAATTCTGGGTATTCGGCAGAATTTTTCTATATTATATCAGGGATATCTTGGCTTTCACTTTGATCACCCATCAGTGGAACTCACTCAGACTGGCACCAGACAGGATTATAGTCCGCCTGGTGAATCATCATGGATATCTCTGATATGCAGTCATATGATTTAAAAAATAAAAATAAAAAAAATAATGAAATACCAAGCTTGTGGATGGCTCCCTTCTGTTTGGACGAACATGTGTTGATGAGTAGAATATGAATTTCGGCGGGGAAGACACAAAATAGGCAAGTTATAGCCTATGCAGGAGATTTATAATTTTTGACAGGTCAACAACATATTTCATTTTCCTACAAAATACGTAAGTGTAACTTTTAATTTTGTCAGTGGAACAAATTCGTGTAAATTGGCGCCGAAAGTGCTCAGTTCAAAACTCCAGTTATTTATTCTTGAAAAAAAAATATATATATGTAAACACTTTCAACTATGAATAATATACCGACCAGGCCAATTTGCCGGAATCATCCCATTTGCCACTTTTCCCGGACCTGTTGACAGGTGTTGAATGACATCGTTGAACAGTTTGTCTTTGTTTGTTAAATACCTGACGTTGATCTGGTAACGTCCCCTCTTTTGACATTAAAATGTCAAAAGCACTCAGTTTCTGAGACTTTTCTGCGCAGTGATTGTTCAAGCAGGTGAAGAAAAAATGTTTTAGTCCAAACTTCTCAGAAATGCGTCTTACGCTTTCGTTTTCTAAATTTGACAGTTCCATTCGTTCACCATCAAAAACTCGCGCCCCTTGAATCAGTACTTCCGACTCTATACAACGGCAGTTACAGCCTTGTATTTGACAACGATGGAATAAGTTCACAAACAACTCATCGCTAATAACAGACAATAATTCCTTTGTCCGTATTCCTCAATGGGATAGATGGAAACCAACACCGGAGCTGTTCTGGCGGGCGGCCATGCCGCATGGCGACGATAAGGGAGATAACTATTCTTGAATTTCGGCCAAGGGAAATAACTCTTCCCGCAGATTTATAAAAAAAAAAAAAAAAAAGCATTGCCATTTCGGCATTCTTACGGTCGGTCGGGTTCCCGGAAACAGACAATTTTTTTTGTTACGCCTTGGGGTTAACTGTGATACGAGAAATGAGGCTGAGCGATTCATGTCGATTATCGTGCTTTCGTAGAGGCGATAGGCCTACACCTCGAAGGATGACGGTAACTTTTGGGTGGCCCTGAAAAGGACTGTTGAGGGGCGACATGCGCTTTTAGCAGGATTGAGACCATTTCTGAGAACCGTTATGGTACATGTACCATACAGTATTATCATTCAGTGAATTTCGAAAAATATTTTAACAAATATATAAAAAATTTGTGTATTTTGAATTCTGGTTTTAACTCGGCAAATTTTAAATGCACACCCAAAGCCTGATTTATTGAATTATCTGATATGACTTTCTGTCATGGACAATGACAGGGAATTCTGGAAATGAATAGAGCACGGCTCTAGTTGTACCATATATAATAGAAAATAATATCTCTTTGTTGTATGCTTATATTCCAAAGGGTTGATGAAAACAGAAAAACAATAAACTGGTAATGTATGGCGGCCTCGGCTATGTATAGGTCGACAATTTGACAGTCTCTACATCGGACTCCAAACTATATATGCATCGCTGGGTGAATGGTGTAAACTTATTGAACAGAAAAATCATTTGGTTTGTATCTGGATCTAGTTTCATTAAATTTTAATGTACAATTATTGAGAATTCTACTTCTTGTTTTGCTGTAGTAAGTAGCTTGACTTGGGTCTCGGGGACTCGACTCCAAAAACAAGCCTGGAAATAACGGGCCGGTCACGGACAATGTCCGACACCGAACGAAGCTTTGACGGGCACAAATCACTCGGACCTGGTTGTTTTGTCCGGTGCCATTTTATACTGGAAAATTTAATCAGTCGCAGCAGCTTTTCACTGTTTTTGAGCAGGGAAGTTCATGCTATTTCAAAGCTGAAAAAAAAACACTTTTATTCGTCAAACTGGCAATGACAATTGTCCTGCATGGCTGGTCAAAGTCTCCTGCTCGACCACGCTGCCATTATCGCCGAACGCCATGTTCGCATTATTGCTGACGTCATCATTATTGTGGGGAAATCCCTGAACTGGGATTCCCTCTGACAGGATCGTTCTGGCGCACATGCCAAATTTTTGCAGCAAACGATGCTGATCTGATATTTTACAGCTAGCTGCCACTCGAAACAGAACAGAACTGGTACACTAGACATTTATGTACAAAATGTAAGAAGCTGCAATTACTGTTGAACTTCAAAACCGCAGACAAACAAGTTTAGACTCAGAAATTGACCTGCAACAACAACAACAACAACGTCGCATCTGACGATCACTTCTCAATGAAAAATGACCATTTCCAAGGCCCTTCCAAGGTTATAAAATGAACAATCTTGGGTGGTTGATTCTCCTAATTATAATTGAGAGGCATAGATTTATTTGCTTGGATTTTCAACAGAAGACCTTTGGTTTTGGGGGTTTTTTCTAAGAAATATTGAAGGTATCATTTTTTTTTTGTCTTCATTTTGGGTGCATGCCCATACATTTTACATAACTAAGCGCAGCTAGATAATGCGGTGGATATCCTTGGAGGTACTAAAAAGTTGTTGAGAAGCAATTTTGATGTTTTTTCTTTCTTTTCAGCCAAAGCAAATCTTCCGTACATAAATTCGACAAAGTGAATCATTCTGGCAAATTTATTTCATTTTAGCTAATAATAATTCTAAGCAACTATTCCTGATCATACAGTTGTAAGCTGTGTTGATAGTGCATGTAGTAGGTTATACCTTTTGTAGTGCTGATTACGATATAGGCCGCTGAGGCCCGATATTTTTGTCAGACATCCCATTCCAAATGTCCGGTACCAAGTTATTGATGCCTGCCAAAGTGTCAGGCACCAGTGAAAAAATTATTTCCAGGCTTGAAAAATGAGGAAAAAAAATTAAAAATTTGGGGCGGGCGAATATTTTGGGGCGGGCGGTGATGCTAAACAGGATTTTTTTTTTAACCAGCCTAATTCTGGTTTTCACGTTCTTAAGATGGGATCATTGCTGAGAAATTGACACAAACAGTACAATGTAGTCGACCAGTTTATTTGATGATGTTAAAAGCAATTGTGAAATAATATTTGAATAACCTGCTTGCTTCTACATCATTTGTTGAAAAACAGGTTGCCATTCTTCGGGAGTACATGTGCATATGATCATTAACAAGCAAGTCTGAAATACCCTATTTCTTCTAATTTTTCGAAAAGCATTTTTAGATTTAAAGGCAGAAAAAATATCTTTATGTCAAATGAGACTAAAAATATACTGTCACATAGATATGTTAATTATCCCAACAACTGAAAAGACAGCTAGTGGAATTTGTAGAATGTAAAGCAAAATTTCTCTCCGCAGATGCCTGAAGTTAACTTTTGCCATCTGAATAATTAGAAGAAATAGGGTACAATCGATTAGCTGTTTAATATATTGACAGTGGGATTAGCTGTTTAATATATTGACAGTGGGATTAGCTGTTTAATATATTGACAGTGGGATTAGCTGTTTAATATATTGACAGTGGGATTAGCTGTTTAATATATTGACAGTGGGATTAGCTGTTTAATATATTGACAGTGGGATTAGCTGTTTAATATATTGACAGTGGGATTAGCTGTTTAATATATTGACAGTGGGATTAGCTGTTTAATATATTGACAGTGGGATTATTAAAATTATTTATTGCATATTCATAGGTAAATAAAGTTGTTCAACTGCACTCACTCAAGACATGTGCATACACCTGGTCCTGCGATGACTGTGATCCATGAACACACACCATATGTGTTCACGGACCACAGTGGAGGGTTGATGGTTTACACACTTACCTACATGTACAAATGGAGTTGAATTTTGTAGGGGTTTTTTTCAGGTCTGTCTGTAGCCAGAGTTTCCTCCAATCTCCACTGTGACAAATGATTTTTAATAGATATCTATCAAAAGTCAACGCCGTTGGGAAAGAATGCTGTTTCCAATATGTGTGGAACATTAACAGTTTATGTCTGTTCCTTTCATAGGTTAAATGATGATGCCATTCTCTCGTTGTATAATTGATCAGAGAGTAAGGTCCAAGTTACCTACATGTATCTGAAAGAAAATTATTTTATTATTATAGTAACTGATATAAATAAGTTAATATTGGCTACCACATTCTGAGAAATCTACAAATAACTGTTTTTCCTTAGGCCCTTGTTGTCATCACGTAGGTCACTCTGCAGTAGGTTATACTGGCAAAAGTGGTATTATTTTAACTATACGTCATTAAATTGTGGCAGGTCTACATGCAGTCACCCTCAAACCCCCCCCCCCCTCCTCCCCTGGACCTGGTATATGTGCCAATATTCTCAGTACCTATGTATACATGTAACATGATTTTTTGCTTCTATCCCATTCAGGTATTAAGGTTGATTTACTGAAGACAGAAGAAGGATATCACATTTCTGTTTTTCACGAGGCAACAGATGTATTCATGGCAGAGCTGTCACCTGACATTATCAGAAGCTACGTCGCCACAGGTGAACCCATGTAAGCCTGTTAATGCCTTAGATATTATTGCTTAAAGCTGATTCCCTTAGTGTAACAGATTTATTTCTCAGGTCGGTTTTCATGCACACTTTTAGTTATACCATTCTAGATATACAATTTGCAGCTGACATGAAACGTTCATCCGATTACAGTATTCAGCTATGATCCTGCCTGGGATTAATACATTACTACCCTACATCTTACAGGGACAGGCCATTTTTGGACCCGGTATGATGGATTTTGGTGCCACGAGTTGGGGTGCCAAACTAAAACAATTTTTTTTTTTTAACAAATTCCCTTCCTGAACACGATGCAACCAATAGTAATGCAAGTAAGGCCTATTAAAAATAATTCTGTGTTTCTGGTAACGGCTTCAAAAAAATCCAGGTAGGTAGGTAAGGGGGGGGGGTTGCTTTTTTTTGTTGCTTTTTCTTTTCTTTGCCCAATCAAAATATTGCAAAGATGTACTGAATATCCATCATACTTATTCAATATACTAACCAAACTTGTGTAAAAATAAATGCCTTAAATACAAAAAAATGATTTTGTTATTCTTGGGATTGTGTGTGATATACAGAATGGAAATAATGATAGGTGTTGCATCCAGCTGCTAACAAATAAAGTTCTATATATTTTTCTTCAATATGACAGTAAGGTAGGAAACTAGAAATTTCCATACAGATTTCCATCCATGACTTCAATACAGATTACCTTTATATCCTTTATTGAAATAAAGAAAATGAAAAAGAACGAGTAATATCCAGCATAGGTGCCATACCTGAATCAAATAAGACCCTTCTGTCTCTGCAGTTGAAGCGAAAAGAAGAAAACGGCCATAAAATGAAAATCAACTTTCAGGATCTGGATGATGAAAACGATGTTGTTGTTGTACTTATAACACTACCTTTTCGGCTTTATCGCTGGAAGCGTTTGGCGTTGCTAGCAGACATCAACACTGCAAAGGCATCTTTGGTCACGTTTGCTCCGTAACAGTCGGTGGTGGTGTAGATGGGCAGTCGCACTCGCACCGAATTCTGACCTATTTTAGTCCAAATAACGAAACAGCTGTTCGATGGGCATGTCGTCAAGTTCGTGCCATGGCCCACTTTCATCTTTGGCACAGGAAACACAATGGGTGATCGGCCCGCATTCAGTTGATTTTAACTTATCCACAAGTCCCTTGAATGTTTCGCCTGGCTGGCAAACCATGATTCAGCGCTTGATTTACATTTCTCTGCAGACACGGATAAAATTGTCCCGGCCATTTTGGGATATCCGCTCCGTTGCAGAGGTACATTATAGTCGCTAACATTGCTCTTAATACATATTATGTCTAGAACATCACTGTACGGAGAGCGGAAAGTGCGAAACTGCGGTTCGGTGAGTAACGTCCCCTTGAAGCAAGCGAAGGGTTCGCAAAATAAAATTTTGAGAGCAAGATTTTGGTGAAAATCACCGAAGTCGGTCGGTGTTTTTGCATTTTTATTTTTTTATTTGTTGAAAAAACTTTCAGGTCAGCATTGATCATACCAGGTAGGTCGGGTTACCGGAAACACGGGATTATTTTTAATAGGCCTAATGTTGCTAAATATCAAGTTGTCAGGCTGTCGTTAGACCATTTGATACTCCCAGAGCTTCCATGGGCTTTGACGGTCCCGCATTGCAGCCTATTTCACTATAACTTATCACACTATGCACCGCGTATGGGTGCTCAAACTAAAATCTAGATCAGTCCCTGGTATATGTATATTATTAACTCTTATTATATTATTAACTATTAATGAATAGGGATGAGTGACCTTTTGTGGAGTGCTGACTTCATCTGTTCAACCAAAAACTGACTTGGAGCCACTTCCAAAATGCACAGCTATGTTGAGGAATTTCCTCATCTGCTCTGCACCTTGTAGATGTGCACTTTTGGGTTTCTTTATGCGTTACGCTGATTCCCACAGAGTTATGGCCCTTTATCCTGTCTGAGTCACCAATTTCTTGTCTGGTCCATATCTTGGTCTATGGTAAACAGGTTAGGGCCATCCCGCTCTCTCAAATACATGTAGCGGTAAAAAAGTTTAATTTTGGGACATGGAACAATAGACAGATTAATGCACCTGAAGTTTTTAAGCATTGGTTGAGAAAAAAATCGAAAGTTATTGAGCAAAAATGACTTTTTTTACCTCCATTTTGGAGAGCGGGATCGCCCTAACGTGGTCAACTCTGTTATAATTAATCAGAGGAAGTGAAATTCCCCATATTATAACAATGAGGGGTAATCAACTGTAGTAGAATGGGAAGTTGTCCAAATGGCCCAAGATCTTGCAGATAATCCATTATTTCTTTGTTGTTATGCCCCCCCTCTAATTAGAGGGGGGGCATATAGCGATCGCTTTGTCCGTCCGTCCGTCTGTCCGTCCGAGTTTCTTGTCCGCGCGATATCTCGGTTAATATTTGATGGACAGGATTGAAACTTGCATGGAATGTGGACAGTACCTCATAGTTGTGCAGCGTAGAGTTTTTTCCGAGTTCCGGTATAATTTTCAAGAGTTATGGCCCTTTTTCTGAAATCTCTGTGAATGGGGGACTTGTCCGGGCTGGATCTTGGTTAATATTGTATGGACAAGTATGAAATTTGCATGATATGTGGTCAGTGCCCCACAGTTGTGCAGCGTAAAGTATATTTTCAAGAGTTATGGCCCTTTGTTCTTGAAATCTCCGTGAATTGGGACTTGTCCAGGCTGGATCTCAGTTAATATTGTAGGGACAATTATGAAATTTGCAGCATTTTCAGGATATGTGGTCAGTGCCCTGTAGTTGTGCAGTGTGAAGTTTCTCCGCCTTTCGCATATATTTTCAAGAGTTATGGCCCTTTTTTTCTTCAAATCTTGTGAATTGAGACTTGTCCAGGCTGAATCTCGGTTAATATTGTATGGACAATTAACAAATTTGCAGGATATGTGGTCAGTGCCCTGTAGTTGTGCAGCGTGAAGTTTCTCCGCATTTCGCTTATATTTTCAAAAGTTATGGCCCTCTTTTCTTGAAATCTTTGTGAATTGGGACTTGTCCCGGCTGGATCTCGGTTAATACTGCATGGACAAGTATGAAATTTGCATGATATGTGATCAATGCCCCATAAGTTGTGCAGTATGAAGTTTCTCTGCTTTCGGTTATATTTTCAAGAGTTATGATCCTTTGTTTATCAAACCTAAGTGAATGGGATATGTTTATTTGTCCAGGCTGGATCTCAGTCCATAACCGATTTGGACCGGGAAAATGGCTATATATATGTCATTCTACATTCCAAAGCAGACCACATAGGTCCTGAAGTATGAAATTGCCCCAAAAAGAGTTAATTGGGTGCAAAATTCAAAGTTTACTGATCGCTTCATAATTTCACCACAATATACTCCCAAGGATTGTAGGTCTCATTTTCGGATTGGACGAAAGCCCCGGCGACCATCTTGCATCAAAACATTGTATTATCACTTGTTGGTCAATACTTTGAATATGTATTATGCGAGGCATGGCAAAAAAATTGACTGAAATAGAATTTCCATAATCATGAAGGCCTCCACCGACCAATACAGAACAGAACAATGGCGGGGCAGTGTCGGATTAAAGCGGAAGGGGGGGGCATACAATTGAGCAATCTCTGATTGCTTCCTTCCTATGTTATAATAATATTAAACGGTTACGGTATCTGATTCTTTTGAATGTCTGATAGAATTGTGTCTATGAAGCTTTGTGTGATTAAATTTTAATAAGGTGATTGACTAATTAGAGGATGGACTATACCCATTACCTATATGCTTGAGTAGCTGTTACAATAATATCGTTAAAGACTGCAAAAGAGCCTGTAGTTTGTCCTGCACTTAATATTGATGAGTGGTATTGAAGGCATCAATGGAGTATTGAGTTATGAGCTGAGTCAGGCTGAGTAAGCTGTGAGTAAACATGGCACTCTCATGCCTTTCTAATACACATCATGCCATGGTGGACATTTGTGGAGAAGTAACTGCCATCCCCAGAGACTGAAAGATGTTGCAGCTATGGGCTGTTATTCTTTGGGATTAGCCCACAAAACTGATGATGATATTTATTCCCTCAAATGGCCTTTCCACCTCCACAAAGAGTGGCACGATGACCTTAAAGGGCACTGTGACATGAACAGCTGTTATCTGCATCTGCCCTGAGAAAGCTTAATCAGAAATAGGGCAAATAATACATGTATATCTGATCAGAGTTTGACCGGACGTAGCTCTCCATGTGAAGAAACAGGAAAGCTCTCTAATAATTCAACCAACACCTACATGTACATGTATTGATATGAAGAACATAGGAGAGATATCTAATAATTCAATCAACCCTTCTGATATGAAGAACACAGAGAGTACTAGCTATTACACATTTAACCTCTCTGTAACAGTTACTGGGGGACCAAATTTGAACCACCTTATGCCCACACCAAATACAGGGGAGGGGAGCATCTTTATATAGGAATCACTTTGCCCATCCGTCTGGACAAACTTGTCTCCGATACTATTTGATCAATAACTTGGAAACTTATTCCACAGCGATGTCAACATACACAGTAAAAGCAAGAATCATTCCCTGTTCTTCACATTTATCATATCATACACTTCCTGTGATAGAATTATTAGAGTTAACATATATGTGCTGAACATAAGGTGCAACATTTTATGAAAACATTGTTGCTATTTTTCATCAAATCTTTCAATGGTGCTGGTACAGGTTTGGATGATTAACAAATTGTTTATTCTTCTGTCTTATTTGAATCACCTATAAATTCGAGGGCTGATTTATAGCCCGAGTTGACAGGCAATCATACCATACAAAAGAGAACACAAGCAGTCTTTTCATCAGTTGTACATGTACATTGTGATTCCATGTTATTGCTGCTTTGACATGTTTCTCTATTTACAGGGATAAGGCAGGTGGCTATGGTATACAGGCATTAGGTGGTACTTTGGTGGAAGGTATACATGGAGACTACTTCAATGTTATGGGTTTCCCACTCCATAAGTTTGCCAAGCAACTCCTGAAACTGTATGGTAATTTGTGACCACAGGGGAAGAAGAGTTTGACTGTGCCCTCCTGAACCACTGGCAGTGGGAAATATGTGTAGAAAATAGGGCATGAACCAGAGTACAGAAATAATGGATGGTGGACAAAGCTGGCTTTGCT